>VZTF01006477.1:133317-162070 GCA_013397755.1 Cnemophilus loriae
CTCTGTCCCCGCTTCTCCCCGTGCCACCCCGTCCCCATCATGTCTCTCCTTCCCCCCAGCACTGCCCTGCTCCCGTTCCTGTGCCTGTTCCCCACATTCCCGTCCCACAGCCCATCCCAGCCCCGCTCCTGGGGATCCCCGTGCTCCAGACCCCATCCCACCCCATTTCCAGAGGCACCCGGGGCCGCACGGCCCCTCCGAGGGCTCGGGTCCTTGATGGATTTGCTTTTCCCCTCAGGCTTCAGGAGGGCTGGGACCTTCCCTCGGCGCTGAGGTGACATCCAGCATGGGCACTCTGATGGACACGGTGCCCCGTCACCCCCCACAGCCTCCTGCACCCTCTGTGAGTTCCCAGCAGCCTTTTTTGTGTCCTTTCTGTCTCTTTTGGGTGCTTCATGAGGAGTTTGGGACCGGTGACTCAAGTGCAGCTCTTTGGGCTATTGCTGCAGTCAGGGCCCCACAAACCCCGCAGGTGAGTTCCTGATCCAGCCTCACTTGTTTTTATCCCCCCAGCCGCAATTTTAGTGACCAAAACTGTGCAAGGACAAGGGCTGGGGTCATGCTGGAAGCGGCCAGGAGGTGGCAATGCCACCAACCGAACTGCCACCACCCCGTGGGCTGGGCTTGGAGGTCACCCACCCCAGGAGCAGCTGCTGGGGGCATCCTTTGGATGTCATTGCCCCGATGGGTTTGGAATCACCGGGGAGAGGATTCCTTTGGGACAATTCAGGGAGAATTCTGAAGCGTCGTTCCTGTTGGTGAGGGGCTTCCTGCGAAAGTAACACTGAAAGGCACCTATTGTGTAAAACTGACAGAAAAACACAACTCCTGCCACGGGCAGCTGGACATTTCAGAGTGAAACACAAAGGGAGAAGTGGAATTTAATTTTTAAAAGTTATTTTTAGCCCACACACCCACCCCAGACCCATCTGTGTCCCCACAATGGACAGAAGAATGGCTCAGCATGTCCAGCCTGGTTTCTGTTAAGAAACCCCCTGCAGAAGCAAATCTTTGATGAGAAAATCTCTGAGCAGGTCTGTACCTGAACCTGGCAGGGAAAAGGAGAACATTTGGAACATTTTGCCTTTGCTCTGCTGGTGTTGGGGCAGGAGGGGGCTCTGCAAGAGGGAGATGGGATGAAAGGGAGCTCCAGGATCCCAGACTTCAGTCCCAGCTCTTCTTGGTTGACCCAAAAATCCCCACGACCTCAGCATCCTTCCCTGTTATAATTACAAATCTTTTATGGATGTGTGTTTACCATGTAAAAAACAGGTGATAAATATATATAATGTGATAAATATAAATACATGTAATAAATCATTAGTCAAGAGGAGCATTTTAAAGTCCACAGCGGAAGCTCAGAGTGTGTTTTGTTGGTTTTTCCTTCAAAATTAGGTCACTTTCTGTCTCATGGGGAAACCACTTCGTTTCCCCATGAAATTTTATTGGAATTGCACAGGCATAAGCTACTCAATTGCATTTAAGAAATTGGGTTAAATATTTCTTTAATGGCATTTTGAAGGTCAAAAGTAAACGGGATCAAGGCTGCAAGCCCCCAGCAGCTCCAGCTTACAAGGCTTTGTGCAAAGCCTCGCTGTAATCTGTTGTTTTGCTTAACAGATGTGGTATCAGAATCGATGAAAACATAAAGATCTCAACTCCCATGGAATTATGAAAAGCAGGGAGAGCAAACATGAATAACTTAAAACTGGAGGAGAGGTAACCGACTCCTTTTGGGCTGGTTAGAGAGGGAAATGACCTGTTGCTTCTCTTTCTGTATTTCAGCTGTGACAGGCTAAAATAGTGAAATGATGCCATTGATTTTTCCTCGGAATGCTTCAACACTTAGGCAGGGAAAAAATGTCTGCTTTTAAATGCGTCTCACACTTAGAAAAGCTTGGCAAGATATTTTGGAACCTGAGGGCACCGGGGTCAGTGCTGGCAGTGCTGCTCTGTGCCTGCCAAGCAGAGCCCCAGACTGGAGGGGTTTCACCCATTCTGGTTTCATTTTCATTTTTTTCCTTTCCCCTCGGGCACTTCCTGTAAGGTGAGACCAACTTCCAGAGGCTGCCTGGGGATACTCGACACTTATTTCTGTGCTGGGTGCACTTATTGGTGTAGAAAACGAGCTGGGGGTTGTTTTACTTGTTTGAACGTCTTCTCTCGTTTTTTTGGGGGGGTTGGGTTTTGTTTTTTTTCATTGAAAAATGCAATGTTCCAACGTGCAAACCTTCCAGCTGCCGTGGCCTGGCTTGCAGCTTCCTGTGGCTGCAGAACGATCTTCTCTCTGTGCTTTGCTCCCCTTGCGAGGCATCACCTCCCTCCTCCTCTTCCTCCTCTTCCTCCTCCTCCTCCTCGCTACCCCCACACCAAGCAGGGCTCTCTGCGTATGGCGGGTTTGAAAAAATCTCATTTACACAGCGGGTTTGGTGGGGGTTTTTTTAATTTTTTTTTTTTTTTTTTGCGTGTGGACTGGCTGGAAATGGGTTTCAGATGTTTTCCCCGCGCCTGCATCTCGTAAAGCCGCGGCGTTGCCGTGACAACCGAGTGACATCTCTGCTCCCTCCTCCCGCCGAGCATGCCCAAAGCGAGCCGCCACTTCGGCTCAACTCTGCCCGGGCTGCACAGATGGGACGATGAGCGCCGTTCCCGATGAGCTGCCGGCCTTTGTGCTCGGGAGGAAGAGGAGGGAGAGGCGCCCCGAGGCGCCGGGAGCTCAGCTCCGCTCCCCCTGAGCCCCCCGCCCGCCGCCGGCGGCTCGCCCGGGACGATGCTCGCCTGCCTGGCCAGGGGGAATCTGCTGGATATTCTTCAGGAGGGCTTCACCGAGGTAAAGCCACGTCCTCGGAGGGAAGGCGGAGTGGTTTTGTGCAGAATTGTTACGTTCTCGGTGCTTCGTGCGGCAGAAAAAGGGAGGGAAACGAGCGAGGTGTGGCGGTGGTTCCTCACCGGGGGGCTGCGATGCGGCAGGAGTTTGGTGAGGAGTTCGTGGCTGCTTTCGCAGGCGGGGTTTGTGCAGCTCGGGGGGTTTTTAGGCTCTTCTCGCTGCTTTGCTGCTGTCCCGGTAAATAACAGAAACTGCAGGAGGTTGTGGGGCAGAGTTTATTGTGTAAAATTGATGTGCAATGTCTGCGTGTCTGGGGGTTGTAAATCTGCTTTGTGGGCTCACATTTCCTGGGAGAGGCTGACAAAGAGCTGTTTTGGGGGTTTTTTCTCCCCCCATCTTTTTCTGTAAATTGAATCCCCAGGGGACTGAAATTCGACATTGGAAAATGTCGTTTTCCAAGTGTTCTTTATTTGCTTATTCTGCCAGGCGAGTAATGAATCGTCAAATAAGGACGTGCACCAAGAAACTCCGGAGATGGGAATCCCGTGGCTGTGTGGGGAATGCACAGGGACTTCCTTCTTTAAAGGGCACAAAAACTGAGTTTTGTTGGATATTTATGGCCTCAGTAATGCCAGGGAAGCCCGTGCCGGGAGCACGATCTGCAAGCTGAAAAGGAAGAAAAACTGGGGGGGGGGGGGGGGGNNNTTTGTCACAGGGATCTTCTCTTGGGGGGTTTTTATTTTTCCTTAGAGCGTGGAACTTAATTTTGTTTAGTGTTTGGTGATTGCTCCGCCGTGCAGAGCCTGGGAGCGGTGCCCCCACCGCCCCCTTACCCACGGAAAATGATCACTGGACATCCCTGCTGGGCTTCCCAGCTCCGGGAAAACAAACTGGGGGTGAAACCTGAGCCTCCTGCCGGCTCCGGGGCGGCCCCAGGTCTCCTCGCATTGCCGAGCGGAGCTGGAATCGCTCCATCCCCTCCTCCGCACAGTGTCAGGCTCGTTTTTAGCCAGCCAAGGTCTGGGTTTAGATCGAGCTCACACTTCCTGTGCTCGAGGGCAGCGCATCTCCTCAGGCACAAACAGTAACTTATTTATTAATAATATCATTAATAACGGGAGCAAACCCCGGTGACGTTCAGTGCCTCACCCTGGCTGGTTTTACCCACAAAACTTCCCTCTCCCACCATAAAAACAGTTTCACGGGATCTCTCTGCCTCCTCACTCACTCCAGCTTGCAACAAAAGTAAAACTAAAATCAGTTTAGCGAGGGGAGGACGTGTGAGCTGCCAAGGACGTGCATCACACCCCAGGCACGGGGAACGAGCGAGGAGCCGTGTCACTGCATTGCTGCTGTTGTGATCAGCAGCTCTGCGTCCTGCCCGTCTCCGTTGGCCTGTTTCGGTGCTCATTTATCCAAATATTAACGTGGGAGCGTGTCCCGATCCCGGTGTGTGATCCCAGCGCAGCCCTGTGACCGTGCAGGGTGGTGACCGAACCCGACACGGCCGAGAGGCTACGGGGAAGTTCCTTTTGTTCTTTTCCCTCTCTCTCCCCATCCCTTCTGACTGAGTGCCACCTCACCAGCCCAATTATCCTCTAATTAGTGCTGGAGCAGGCAGCATCATGGTCCTTCCTGCACTCCTGCCTGTTCTGCTCCACAGCTCGTGCTGGACTGGTGCTTTTTCCAGGACCTAAGAAATCCCCGCCTGCTAAAGGCGCCCCTAAACTGCTAAATTGTCACTTCAGGCCGGTTTATTTCCCTTTTCCCCCTTTCCTTTCAGAGTCAAAGCCCTCGTGGGCGCTGTCACCTGCAGACATCTGAAGCCAGGATGGTTTTGTTTGATGTTGAGAGGCAGCAAAGTCCCCCCCGTGGGCATTAAAGTCCCTCATTAGTGGCGTGCCTTGCCTTGAAGGCGTTTCCTTGCTGTTTGTGGGGACTTCTCCAGCTCCCAGGCAGATAAATAATTCAATCCCACAGCTGGATGGTGCCCTGGGGATGTGTGGCTGCTAAAAGCAGGAGTTTATAATGAAAGGGAACCGCAGAGAGGGGTCTCATCTGCGGTGACTCTGTCCATGTGGCCTCAGCCTGTTCCCCCTCCTCGGGGAAATGCAGTTTATTTATGTGCTGACACTTCTGTCAGGTCTTGAAAACAGATGGGGCACAGAGAAACGTTTCAGAAACGGGCCTGGCAGCTCCAAGCCTGCATTTTAACAATAACACACCTTCTCTTTTTCGAGCTGGAGGATCATTTCCTCTGGCAAACTTAATTATGTGGCTGCTTGTGTGCAGTAAGTCATTTAAAATAACCATTTTTCCCCCACCCCGAGATTATGTTGAACAAACAATTCATTCCAGAGAGAACAGGGAGATTTTATGGGCCCAGGCAGAGGCTGTTTGGAAACCAGGGTCTCCCAACAGGGTGAAATGCAGGGTTACCTGTGGAGGGGAAATCTCTCCACATGTTCAAGGTGAGAAGTGCTGCAGGGCTATGTTCTGTCCCTCACCGAGGGTTTCATGGAATATTTCCCCTCAGCTCAGCTGAGTGGGTAATTCCTGCATTTCCCCCAGGTACAACCCCTCTCCTTCACCCTGCTTTGCCACATCCTTTGCTGGGGTTGAGGTGCTGAGGTGCCACGCTGCCTGTGAGGGTGACTCCTCGCCCGGGCAATGTGCTGGGACTGATTTTGGTTTGTTTCTCAGGTCGGGGTCATTTTCTGGCAGCGTGGCCTGGCCCTGACTCTGCTGCCCTCGGGGCAAGGCCCTGATCTGTGACCCAAAGGTCTCTGCTGCTGTGATCTCAGCAGAAGGAGCTGGCACTCGCCCTCTCCGTGCCGCCAGGGCTATTTATAGGGTTAATAGGATTCACCATGGAGAGCTGTTTTGACTTCTGGCTCCCTCATCCTGCTCAGCCCCGGCGCTCCCTGGAGCAGTGAATCCCTCCCTGCACACACCAAGCTCTAGAGGTGCTGCTGTTTTGTCACCCCAGCTTTGTTTTGGGGCGAGGCTGGCAGCATCTCACACCTTCCCCACCCTGTTAAAGCCACGGGGAGGGGGCTGGGTCTGAGGAACCTTTTGAGCTTTTCCAGGTTGTCTGACCCGACTGGGAGGCTGCTGCCCTGAAATCCTTCCAAGCCTCCAGCACGGACAGAAAACACAGCTGGGGCTCCCCACACCTGGATTTACCCCCAGATGTGCTCTAGCAGCCCATTCCTTGCTCTAATATCAATTTTTCCCCAAAGCCTGGTGCCTGGCCAGCAGCAGGACTTCTCAGCAAGGGAAGGATGTATTTGCTGCTCTGTAGGATTAGGGGTGGAGCAGTTGGGCCTCAATCCCTGCCTTGATGGCTAAGCCAGGCTGTCCCTGGGCTGGGTGTCTTTACAGAGCATTTGCACAGGAGCACTCACAGATTTCTTGTTCTCAAACCGTTTTACCGGGAATGTGGAGATTATTGCAGCTGCTTTATGGAGAAAAAGTGAGGCTTGCAGAGGTGAAGGGGCTGCCACACTCCCAGCAAGTCATGGGCAGAGGGAATTCAAAATTCTGTGTCCTAAATGTGCCCTTAGGGCCCTTCATCGTGGGCCAGGGAGCCTCCCTGGCTGTCCCTTCCCGTCTGCAAAGTCCCTGCCTGCAGATTTTGCAGTCCTGAGGAGCTCAGGCTCCTCTCAGAGCCTCCTGTCCCTGCCTGGGGATGGGGATCCTGCCGAAGGAGGAACAATGCTGCTTTTCTTACCCGGAGCATCAGGGGATGTGTCAGTGCTTTGACAGACCTTGGGCTTTGGTTGGGTGTAGTGGAACCATTTGATAACCCGGGGTGGATCATGTGCTCCAAAGTCCTGGCACTTGGCACTCAAAGCTCAACTTTTTACCAGTTTTTGCCTTTATTTTTTGCCTGTAGCTGGCACAGAAACTCTGCCTGGGTGGGAAAAGGGCCTCAAATACCTGCCGAGCAAAATGTGAGTGGTGCTGCTGGTTCAGGATCTTAAATTTGCATTATTAAGCCCTTTCACAGCACAAAATTAATAAAATACCAGTGTACTTAGGCACAGGTGGGAATTACTTCATCCTGCACTGGAAGTTGGATGCCTCTGGAATGGGCCATGGCAGTTTTTGGCTTTACAAGAAGTGAAAATCAAAGTGGCAGAAATAATTTAGGGAGTTTGAGTGGAATTGGGCTTTGCTGTTTACACTTCAGCTCTTCCTGTTATTGGGTAAAGAAAGGACTGTGAAACATGTGGAAAACCTTGCAGTCAAAAATTCCATGTCCTGCTGGAGAGCTGGGCACTCTGGAAATCAACACCTTCTGCTTTTAAATTAAGTGTTTGATGAAGGAGAACTCCTGGGGTGCTGTTGGTCATTCTGGCATCACCGTGGTCATAACTGGGTGGTTTTCACTGCTGGATGCATCTCAATACATTGAAAAACCTGAATCACAGTCAAGCATCAATTTTGAGAGGGAAAAAAAAAATTCTTTTGCTGTCTTTGAGAGTGGAGAGAATAATTTTCTTAGCTTGGGAGTTTGTGTTTTCTGCTTCTACAAAGGCCCTCTTGAAAAACAAAAAGTAAATCAGCAAACTGGAGGAAGGCTGGATGGAAAATTACAGTTCCCATCTAATTAAGGTAACGTCAGAAAGCTCAGGAATCATACAGGGCCTCGTCCTGATGCAATTAGGCTGCTGCAGACCTTTGGTTCAGTGCTCTGGGAGGGAGGAACAGTGAATTCCTTTCATCCTGGGAGCACGAGGGCTCCTCTTGCTGACCTCATCGGACCTGGGGCTTGGGCAGTGGCCATGACTGTGCAACGAAGGGAAATCGGTGTGAAGAGCCTCAAAAACTTCATTCCAGCAGGATGATTCCCTAAATTCAGCAATAAGGATGGATTCCAACTCATCAAAGCAGTGCACAAAGGGAAATCAGTGTAAAGAGCCTCAGAAACATCATTCTGGGAGGACAATTCTCTAAATCCAGTGATAAGGATGGATTCAAACTCATCAAATTAATGTAGAGAAAGGATCTGTTTCTAGAAGCAGAGAGGGTCACAGGATCGACTGAAAGACGAGAGCAAGATTGCTAAAAAAAAGATTCTGTCCACTTGTTCAATACCAAAATGGGCAATATTTTAATCTCAGAGAGGTGAAAATTAACCTCATGTGTCCCAACCTGTAATTTGCCTGTGGAACTCTGTCGGGATGTCCTGTAGTCCCTAACACCTTGCTTTAAAAATCTTCTCCTGCCCTGCAAAGTCTTCCAGAGTAAGATAAAAACACCCCGCAAAGATCAGCCTGGAGCAGCCTGGGCTCCAGATCCCTCCAGGTGAAGGTGCTGCTCTTCCCCATGGCGAGGTACAGGGAAAAGGGGCTTTTTTTGGAACACAAAGCTGTGTTAATGTAAACAGGATTAAGCTTAGCTCCACTATAATCCTAAATAATGTGTGTTCTGTATAGTAAACCCCACACCAGGCTGGTTTTCCTCTGAAAAATTCTGGGTTTGGAAGAAATGTTGGTGAGGAGCAGAGCAGTGTGAGCCCTGAAAAATCTGATTGGGCTGAGCAGGAGCTCAAACCAAAGTGCAGGGGAAGCAGGGACACCGGAGATGTGTCATGTTTGTTCCCAGTCCTTTGTTTTTTTTTTTGGAATCTTGTTGGCTAGAAGGAGCTGAGACCTGTGTGAGAGTGGATGTTGTGGTGCCTGCAGCCCCAAGTGGGGACGGAACCTGTGGGCTTGGTGCATTTCTGTGGGCAAACGCAGGCTCAGGAGTGTTTTGGTGTGGTGGGATGGGCTGGGAAGAGCTGCTGTTCGCAGGGCAGGAAAAATCCCAGAGAATCTTTGTCCTCCCTGTGCTGGAAGTTGGTACCTGGGGTGTTTTCAGGGTAGGTGGCAGGAACGATGCCCATCCAAGCAGCACATCACGTTGCTGTGATAATATTTAGGCCTGTGTCGAGGTAGCTGCCTTGGGGCTTGAAACAAACAGAATCCTGAGGGGGTGAAACCAAAAATCTTTCACTTTTTTTGGAGGTCAGAATCTGTGGATTTAGAGGTGTGAATCTGAGGGTCGGGGCCTTGCGGCTGTGCTGAAGGTGTGGCCCACAATGTCCCTGTTATTCCCCAGCTGATGGAGAAGTGAAGCGTTCCTGACCCACCAGCTTCAAAAATTGCCCTTGGGGTTTCTGCTGAGCAGCTCGGGGGCTTTGTCCCCTTGTGCATTTCACTGCACTTTGCCGTTTTTAGGTCACTAAACTTTCATTCCTGATGTATTTCCTTGGCGAGTTCAGTCACATGCTCCCCTCAGCTGCCAGCAGTGACAGCTCCCTCCCTGGATTTCTGGGCTTTGCAGCAGTCCAGGGCTCTTGCTGAAGTCCCTCAGTCTGCCAGGTTTTTGGGCACAAAGTTAGGAAATGCTCTTCAGCCCAACTGTCTGAACGTCTGCAGGAAAATCTTATGTTTAATGGAAAAAACCCAAAACCAACCAAGCAAGCCTGTTAATGAAGTGTAAGTCTGCAGAATTACAGCAGCCACGGGAATGAAATGACTTTGTCCTGGTGACATCCCAATTCCATTGCCTCAGAAGCCTCCTTTTAATGCTCATTGTTTAAAATGTGACTGCTCTGGGATTTAGGAACGGCTTTTATTTCTTTACTAATAATAACAGTGTCAACCTCCTCATGCTTTTAAGAGACAGAGACTCAAAGCTTGCCAAAAATTCTTTTTTGTGAATGCACGAGGAATGTTCTGAGAGAAGGAACAGAAAACAAACTGCTTGGTGAAAGGGTTTTTCCTTTCAATGAGACAGAATGTGGAAGAGCCACAGAGACTCCTCCAAAAACTGCAGATTTTCTGTAGGCTGGGAGGGGCTGTGTCTTTGGGGAATTAGTGCCAGTTCCTAAAATGATTAGAAAAAGTAGAAAATAAAGACTTCTGGGGCTGGACATTGCTGCCACTACAGCAGCAGAAGCTGCAGAGCCCCTCCCCAGGGCAGGCCAGCTCTGCTCCAGCAAAGATGGGTCAGATCTGCCACTTGTGCTCCCTTTCTCCCAGAGCCACCAGGCAGCCCCTCCGCTCCCGTCCCCTTCCAGCTCCCCAGGCTCTGCTGAGCGAGCAGAGCTGCCTGAACACAGGTCCAGGCACCTTTCTGAACCAGCAGACCGAGCCATGTGTGATTAAAGTTGGATTTCCTATGTCAGGATAATTAAGAGTGAGGCTGTGACCAGACTGTGACTTTGATGGGCTGTAAAAGCATAAACTCTGCCTGACACTGCTGAGATCATATGGAACGGGGGCTTAAAAGCTGCTGCATGGGCACAATAATGGGAAGCTTAGTGAAAAGGGAGGTAATCCCATAAATGGATCAGTTTGTTTACCCTCCATGTCCCACAGCAGCCCTGCCCAAAGGGATCACAGCCTTTCCAGCAGCCCTGGAAGGGTCACAGAGAGGGGGGTGGGCAGGGAAAGGTCGTTTGGGTCTGCTCTTTGCCTTTGGGTCATTTGTGCCAGATGGGTCCTCAGGGTGACCAGGAACCTGAACCTGAGTTTCCTTTGTCTCTCAGACTGACCAGGACCCTGAGTCTGAGTCTCCTTTGTGTCTCACATTGACCAGGAACCTGAGTCTGAGTTTCCCTGGTGTCTCACACTGACCAGGAGCCTGAATCCGAGTTTCCCTGGCCTTTCCCACACACGGCATCCCTCCTGAGCTGCTGGGCAGGCCCTGTTCCTTGCTGCCAGGGCCCGAGGCAGCTTCCCTGCGTGCAGGAATAGAAACTGGGCCACTGGAAGAGCTGAGGCAGCTCCCAGGATGTGGAGGGGCTGTACAACCGTTCCGAATGAGCCACGCTGGGAGTGCTACAGAGGGAGGCTCTTGTCTCTTCCAGGAAATCTCCCCTGGTTGTCCTGGAATTGTTTAATGGGCAATAACTCAGGGTTCCCTGCTCCTGCATTGTGGGTTTTCAGGTATTAAAAATAGTGGGGTTGGGGCACAGTGAGCAAACTTTGGCCCCCAGAGTGAGGGGATGGCAGCACTGGTTTGGCTCAAACGCAGATCAGATGCAGTGAAAAGCTCTTTGGGCAGCTGTGCTCAGCTCTGGAGTCGTGTCCTGCTCCCTCCTCCTGCCCTGGCGAGGGCCGAGCTGCCCCCCAGCAGGCAGGGACGTCAGCCAGGCTTTGGGACGAGACCTCTGGTGTTTGTTTTTGAGGGCAGAAGACTGAGATCTGTGAAGATCAAAGAGAAAAGTGAGAGCCCTGCAATGCAAACATTTTGTTTTCTGTTTGCAGCAACAGCTGCAGGCCTACGTGGCCTGGGTGAATTCCCAGCTGAAGAAGAGGCCAGCGGTGAAGCCAGTGCAGGACCTGAGGCAGGACCTGCGGGACGGGGTCACTCTTGCCCTGCTCATCGAGATTGTAGGTCAGTGGTGCCATCTGGCCCTGTTTTTCCCCTCAGCTCTGGCTCTGGCGTGGAGGGGCTGCCTCGGCTCTGGCATCTGCCAGGCAGATGTTCCTGGGGGTGGCAGAGCTCGCGGGGAGGGGGCGGCTGCGAAGGAAAACAATCCTCAGCAGATCACAAATGCAGTTCTGTAAAAGGCCTCATGGTTTAGAGGCAGTGACAGCAGATGGGGAAACCTGGCAGGGGCGGTGGGAACTCCCACAGGGCTGGCATGGAGCTGGGGGGCGTTTTTTGGGAAGAGTGTTCTGTTTGCTGATGTCATCCCTTCCCCCTGGGCAGGGCCACGGGGAATGGGGGTGCAGGGAGCTCCCTGTCCTTGCTGCTCCTTCCTCCTCACACTCATCCTCTGCCCCAGTGGGGTCCCAGGCACAGGGGACAGTTCTCCAAACCTCTCCCAAGTGGCTCTTTCCCATGCGCTGCAGTTCTTCACCAGCTGGGCCCTTTCCATGGAGTTCAGTCCTTTGGGAACAGGCAGCTCCAGCGTGGGTCCCTCACGGGGTCACAAATCCTGCCAGAATCCTGCCCCAGCCCCCAAAACCTTGGCATCATCCCAGTGCCCAGTTATCCCTGGGGCTGGATTCCTGTTAAGCAGCACAAGAAGCCCCACGTGCCTCCTGCAGCACCCAGAGCAGTCCCAGCAGCTCCTCTGACAGTCCCCAGAGGTTCAGCTCTCCTCTGATAAAGCTTCTTCCCTCCCTTCAGCTGGTGAGAAGCTGAGTGGCATCGAGGTCAACCCCAGCAGCCAGCAGGAGATGAGGGAAAATGTGGAGAAAGTCTTACAGTTCGTGGCATCGAGAAAAATCCGCATGCACCAGACGTCAGCTAAAGGTACGTGGCCCTGGGGGTGATTTTAGCTCTTGAAATCCTGATTCTGTCTTTGTTTTATATCAAACAGGTATTTTATGAGTAAATTAATGTGGCATTTTGTGGGGGAGTTGGGGGTTTTCCCCTCTCTGGTTTAGTGAAGGTTTTGGGGTGAAAGATGGACAATGCAGAGAAAAAAATGTGACTTTTCTTCCTGCTCCTGAGCACTCAGAAGCCCAGAGAATGGTGTAATGAGGAATACAGGCTTGGAATCTTTCACCAAAAGGACACATAAGACTGCTAGAGTGAAAGGAGACATGGAAAAAATATTTGTGGTTCACTGGAAGCCATGGGCTGGAAATAGGGAGGAGACACAACGCACAATCACATGTCTGTGGCGTGGTTTAGTCAGGACTTCGAGTCGCTCTGACTAAATTGTTTTGGGAAATCGTGGTCTGAAAGGGTGGCTGACCTTTGCCATGACATCAGTGTGCTGGAAAATGCCTCGTGTGATATCACCGAATGTGATTAATTAAAATTTGCAAGGTGCTGCACACAGTTTATGCCACCACTGGAGAAATGCGTGGCTCTTCTGTCTTTTGTGTTTTAAAAAAGAGAATTCTCTGCTAATAAAGTCGGCGGTCAGTCCTCAGTAACTGCTCTGCTTCTGAGTGAGCATTCAGTAATTATGTGTTCAGTAATTAACTGCTGGAAATGGCCGTAAAGGGGAGGCTCAGGGCTGCTCAGAGCTCTGAACCTGTACTGTGGAGGTGGCAAGCACTTTGTTGTGTCCTGCACCACCAGAGCTCAGCTGGAACAGCCCTGCTGGGTTTAATTATCTTCATCTCGTTGGGCGGCCACAGCTCTGCTGGCACTTCACGTTAACGACTCAAAAATTTGCATTTTGCAGATATCGTCGACGGGAACTTGAAATCCACCATGAGGCTGATCCTGGCCTTGGCTGCTCACTTCAAACCAGGCTCTGGCAGAGCTGGCACCCCTGGCTCGGGGGGCAAGAGCTGGGCAGCACCCCCGAGCAGCCTCCGGCCGCGCTCGGCCGCTGCCGTGGCCCAAGGGGCAGTGGCCGCGCTGGCCGATGTCCGGCAGGATGTCCAGCAGTCCGGCCGGGACGTGTTCAGGCACAGACAGAGGTGAGGGGCTTTTCCCTGGTTATATGAGGCTGGGTTGGATTCAAATTCAAGTTCAAGTTCAAATTCAAATTCAAATTCAAATAAATGCATCTCTCTCCGTTAGATTCCTGGCGTGAGGAAGCTCCTGCTGTGCAGAAACACCTCGAAAGTGCCCTCGCAGAGGGGGCACTGACCTGGCTCTGCAGCCATGCCAGGGCATTCTCAGGTTTTACAGCAAAATGCCAGCTGGGCCTGTCTTTATCTCCCTGGAACAGAGCAGGGAGCCACGGCCCAGGCAGAGGGAGCTGTGCTGCCTCCTTTTCCCCACGCTGCCCTTGCTGCTGTCTCCTTGGAGACGTTCTCATGCCAAGTGAAACAAAAGTCAGCTTTTCACCCCGGGTGCTGGGCACAGATCTGGGAGCTTTACTTCCAGAGCTGAGGATGTTGTACAAGTCCATTCTGGCTCCTCCATTGCTCATCCCACTGCTCCACGCAGCTGCTGAGTTCTGGGAATGCTGAAGATCCACATGCCCAGGGAATAATTGTGAAAATCCCATTTGCCCCTTGCCAAAGGTGCTGTGTGGGTGACAATAACAATAATAGCAATGACATTTAACTGGGAGCCAGGTGCTGGGGCTGTGCAGGGTTTCATTTACACAGCTGAAGGTCAGTTGCCCATTTGATATTGGCTCGAGGGAGCACCCGTGAAGCAGTCTGGAAATGAGACTGAAATGGTAAATTTTGTTGAAAAGTGAAATGTGAAAGGTTTCCCTTGGCGTTCTTCAGGAAATCCAGTTCTTGAGATGTTTCCTTGCATTCCCAGAGCTTTTGGAGTTTTCTAGTCCCAGAATTAGGGATGAGTTCAAAACAGCAAGGCCTGTTTGCCTGTTTTCCCTTAACACCAAGAAGATGGTGATCCTTGATAGGAAAACTGGCATTTTTCCAGCTGTCCCCTCCTCCTTACCTCCTTTTCCTCAGCTTTCCTCCCCTCCTTTCTGAAGACAGAAGAACTCCTGCTGTCAGTCAGGTGAGGCTCCCCTCATTCTGTGATTGTCACCTCCAGAAACAGCAGCATGGACGAGGAGATTGAGAATCCCTACTGGAGCGTGCGGGCGCTGGTGCAGCAGTACGAGGGCCAGCAGAACGTGCCACTGGAGTCCCACCCTGCCAGGTAAGGAGTTTTACTGCCAAGATGTGTCCCTTGTGTGATGTTCCCTGAAGTGCCCGTTCTCCCCACCAAAATCTGCTCAGTGCTGATGGAAAAGGGCATCCCTGGCTGGTCTGGAGCGTGAAGCCTCAGGAATCAACATGAAGCAGTTTTCTGTTGTTTTCATGGATATAGGAGAAAAAATGCAGCAAAAAAAGGGGCTTTTGAAGAAAAATTACTCCAGTGAAGGAGCTGATCCAGCACGGAGAGCTTCGTAGTAAAGGGAAGCCGCTCCCTTTTCCCCCAGAGAACCAGAAACTACTCGGAAGAGCAAGAACTGTGTTCCTGAACACACTGGAGCTCCCTCTGGAAATGGTGCTGTGCTCCAGTTACTCTCATCTGGAGCAGATCCGAGGGCAGGGCTGCACGTGGGGAGCTGCAGCCCTTCGGTTCAGAGTCTCCCGTTCCCAGTGAGAGCCCCAGCTCTGCTTTGCCGTGTCCTTCCCGTGCCTGGGCTGTTCCCTGAGTGCCTCCCTCCCGTTCGTGTGGGAGCGAGGAGCTCATTTGCCAAGGACAGATTGCCACTGACAGCCTCTCAGCAGGCAGGACGTTCCTCCAGCGTTTCTCAGGCCAATTATTATGCTCCACAGCACCAATAATTCTCTGTGTACCTGAAAATTAAGGTTGCTTTGCCCAACAGAGGAGAAGAACACCAGAGTTTGTGTTTATCACCCGAATTTGCTGCGTGTCATTGAGAGCGTGTTTATAAATAGACTTTTGGAGGAGAGTGGGGCTCCCAGTGAGCCAGTGCTGGAGCAGTGCCTCCACATGATGTCAGCAGCGTGCTTTTGAGGCCGGCCTGCCAGGGGGGATGTAAAAATCCTGCTCTTGGCGGCCGGATTCCATGGATAATGGCACAGGACCTTGGCACTGGCGCTTGAACCGTGAGCTCAGGAGTGCCACATTCTGCTCCCTGCTCTCATCCCTCAGTTTAAGGGAGCTGCAATATTTGATGTATTCTTCCACCCTATCGGGTGGCTGCTGTTTCCTCATATTTTGGTATTTTGGTGGCAAACAAAAATTTCTCTGCACATCCTGTGTTTTTATTTTATTTTCCCCCACAATGTCATGAATTTTCTGCCCACAAAGCAACATTGATATTATTGCTGATAGGGCAGAACACAGCCAGAATCTTTCCATAAGTGATCAAAACCTGGGAGCATTGTGCCCCTCCAGCTGCCGGGGGTGTCTCTGCTGACACAATTCTGCAGGATGAAAACAAGATGCTTTCCCTTTCCTCCCGGGGAGAAATGTGCTTAGCTCAGTTGGGAGAGCTGGCTGGGAGAAACGAGATGCTTTTTTAATTAGTGAGAGACATTACTGAGTGCAGCCACCCGCCTCCATCCTGCCCTGCTGCTGTGGTGTCCCAGGGCAGCATCCCCGGCCCTGCAGCAGCTCCTTCCCCGCTCAGAGCT
The DNA here is from genome assembly GCA_013397755.1 of Cnemophilus loriae. NCBI lineage: Eukaryota > Metazoa > Chordata > Aves > Passeriformes > Corvidae > Cnemophilus > Cnemophilus loriae. Next base: position 149,134 of record VZTF01006477.1, read on the forward strand.
CTCCCAGCCTCGCTCGCACAATTCCCAGGGACGGCAGCTCCAACGAGCGCAGGCTGCCGAAATGATTCATGGAAAAATTCGCCAAAAATCAGATGATTCCCAGGCCGCCGAGCCCCTCACCCATCCCTCTCCCTTTCCCCTCCCCTTCCAGCAGCACTCCCTCCCCCATTCCTGAGCCAGGCATCTCGGAGAAAGGCTGTGCCTGCACAGCCCGTGTGACAGCAGGAGGGACAGGGAGCCGTGCCTGGGGCTGGGGAGAGCCCGCATCCCTCTGGAACCTGGGGAGAGCTGCCTGGGAAGAGCCCGCATCCCCCTGGAAGCCGGGGAGAGCTGCCTGGGAAGAGCCCGCATCCCCCTGGAAGCCGGGGAGAGCTGCCTGGGAAGAGCCCGCATCCCCCCGGAGGCGCAGGGACCCAGCGCCGGCAGCAGCTCCTTCCCCCGGCGGCTCCTCGGATGCTCGGCAGCACAAGGAGGGCGGGATGGGATGAGAAACACCCCCGGCAAGCCCGGAGCGTTGTGATGAAAACAACCGGCTGTGCAGCTGCCCAAAATGCAGCAGCAGGAGACAAATAACCCGCGAGGAAAAGCAGCAGGAGCCAAAGGCAGGCTGCAGAATTCCCCGGCTCCGGAACCAAACCCGTCTGCGGGGGCTGCGGATTTGCCTCTCAGCCAGCCGAGACCCTGAGTGGGTTATTTTTGAGCGTGTGTGTGTTGTTTCTGCCGGGAATCTTCTCGGCACTCTGGCTGGCAAAGCTTCCTCCAGTAGTTTGGCAGGAGCTGGAGACCTCCCTGCGCTGAGCCCTGGGCGTGTGAAGGGAACGAGGCATGACTGGAGCCGGGATCCTGCGGATTCTGTGAGGCGAGAGGTTAAAGTGGGATCATGGGAGGGAAGCAGGTCAAATGGTGAGCGATTGTTGCCATTGTCCTCGGGAACAGCAGGGATGGGGTGTTGATTAAACCCGGGGGGGTTCGGGCAGCGCTGAGGTTCGTTGCCCTGAAGCCTGGGCTGTGCTGGTGGGTCCGGGACTCGGGGGAGGCAGGATGTGGGTTAAGGAGCCAAGTGGTGAAAGGAATAAAGTGGAGCAGTTTGCATCATAAATCTCTCTTGGAAAGCTTTCATTTCCCAGCCCTCGTTGCTGCATGCTTTAATAGGGAATTGTTGTGCACTTTTAAAGGAATTGCATCAGCGGGCACTTCACACTCTGATGGCTTGGACTGATACAGAACCTGAGGAAGTGTTTGCAGCATTAATTGGATGATGCATAAAAGCAACCTGACCTGTGCTGCTGCTTCAGCTGCCTCTGGCTCTGCCACTGTTTGGAATGTTAGGGAGGTGGTTGTGGATGCTGGGTGACCCCAGTGGCCTTTTGGAATAGGAAGACTGCCTGGAAAGGGTCTGGGGATGTGGGAATGCTGAGGAGATGTAATGGAGACCTATCCCCACCTGTGGTCCCTTTTATTGGCTTTGGGCTGTGGATCCAGTGCTGGGAGAAGCGGATTTGGAATGTTATTTCCATGCTCATATCCTTGTTTTCCATCCTGCTCATCCTTTTTGGTCCCCCTGTTTCAGCACCTTCTCCCCCATCCTTGGCTGGTGGTGTTTTTCTGGGACAGCTTTTGCGCGGATGAGAACCAGCAGTGCCTCGGGGTGAGGGCAGGCTCAGAGAATCAGCTGAGAACAGGAGGGAGGGAATTCTGAGATCTGTTCCTAGAAGGAAGTGCAATCCCTCCTGGAGCTGCTGGCCGTGTCAGACCAGCTGGGCTTGCTGCTGGCATCTGTGTTACGTGAAAGTTTCATCCTTCCTCTGGCCCTTGTTACATCATGCAGTCCCAGCAGAACTGCCAAATCAAATAATAAACAGCATTTTTTTAAAAAAACTCCACAATTTTATGCCGTGCCCCCATTCAGCAACGAGCAGGAGCAGGGGGCTGGTTACAGATTTTATATTAAAAATATGCCTAATGAGAGACTGCTGGGATGGATTTGGAATTCCTGGAGGTAAATCCTGGAGCAAAGCCAGGTGGTCTGGAGCCCTTTAAGCATCATGCACACACCTGAAAGGACAGGTACTGTCCCTGCTGGAGATTTCTGTTGGACAGTGGTTGTTCTTTCACTTTAATGTGGGGGAAGCCTGGACCATAAAAAACCGGACTCAGGTCTGTAATTGAAATGAGGAGAGGCTTGCCCTGGCCGTGGGAGTGGGGCAGGCAGGAGCAGCAAGTCATTTCCATCTCTATTGCAGGGCTCTTCCCATTCTGTGGGAGCTGTGGGAGACGGGGCAGCAGTGCTGGGAAGATGCAGGGAGGGAGCTGCTGAAGCCTCTTATTTTTCTAAACCTATTATATTATTTCCACACTGTTTTTCTTTTTGTTCCCTGCCCTTTGTTTCTGTGTTGGGGGAGGATGAAAAATTAACTCCTGCTCACACTTGCAAGGATTAATTCCTTCGACTTTCGGGGTACGTTGAATGGGTCAGTGAGCTTCAGCCACCTTTTGATGTTGTCTGGGAGATGCACTTAGGAAGAATTTCTGAGAAAAAGATTGCTTGAACCTCCCGGTCAGCTGAGATGGCTCCTGTGAAAATATGTGGGCACTTCCAAGAAGTTTTAATCGAAGAACACGAGTGAGTGGAATCTTGACTCTCAAAAAGATTGGGATTTAAAGTTGAAGGGATTCATCTGAAAGCTCTGGAGCAAGAGATGAAGCCAGGGTGGCTTTTTGTCCAGCATAAGGCTGGCAGTAAATCACTCCTGAGTGTGGCCCTGTCCCCCTGTGAGAGTCTGAATTCAAAAAATTGCATGCCCAGGTTGGGTTGTTGAAGGTTTCTCTGGGATGCAGATAATTCTTAGTCAAAAGTGAATATGGAGAAATGCTTGCTGAAAATTAGTGCTGCTCAACATCATCTTCATCTAAAAGAGCTGTTCCTGCCTTGCTCTGCAGCCTGACATCACCCAGCCCTGTCCACAGTGCAAAGAGTGAATCCACTGTAGCCCCCTCGGAGGAGAAGGAGAGACTTGTGATCCTCCACACTGAAGAAACAGAGACTAAAACAGGTAAAACATTGGGACTTTCTTGTGTTATAAAAGCTGAAAAGCTCCCCAGGGGCTGGAATTGTTTAATGCTGCCTCCAGGGTGTCCTTGGGGCACTCTCTGGCGCTGAGGGACGCTCTGCAAACCCCACAGGTGCTTTCCCCCCCTCTGTCACACACACTGTCCCCAGTGCTGTGCTTGGAAGTCTCCCTGAATCAGGTGCAAAGTTATCTGGGATAAAGTGGATGTAGGAAAGCTCAGTTTGCCTCAGGAATGAGGCATAAACCCTTGGGGCCAGGTGAGCTGTGACACCTCGGCACTGGTGAGTGGTGCACATCCTTTCTGGGCTGCCAGAGCACATCCAGCTCCTCTCTCTTGCAGGAGAGGCTGACTCTCACTTCCAGCCCGAGTGGCAGGCAGGGAGCTCTGGGTCCTACGTGGAGAACTCATGGGAGGAGCAGCTCTTGGAACAGCAGGACCACCTGGAAAAAGAAATGGAGGAGGCGAAAAGGATGATTTCGGGTTTGCAGGTGAGAGATTTCTCTTCTCAGAGAGTGTTCCCTTGCAGGGTCACCCAGCCGTGCACCAGTCATTCCATGACCTTGGCTGAACCTTCATATTTGGCACATTCTCCCCGCAATTCTTCATTTGTGGGACCTTTCCCTTGCTGCCCCTTGCTGCCCCTCAGCCCGGTGTGCGTTTGGCTCTGCCTGGGGAGCAGAGCTCCTGGTCCATATGGTGAAGGCACTGAACTCTCTCAGGAACATCCCTTTCTGTTTGTGCTGGGAACCACAGTGGCTTTGAATTGTAAATATTTATGTGGCAGTAAACAAAGCAGAGATTGTGTGAGGAGCACAGGCAGCTGGGCGGGCACTTTCCCCGGGGACAATGGGCAGGACACAAAAGAGTCACCAAAAAAAAAAAAAAAGAAATTCCTTGGTTCACTTTGGTTCACTGGTAAAATCCAGCTGCATTTTGTGCCCACTGGGAGCAGGGAGACGAGGGACTGGTACTCATCCCCTGGGAGTGGGGAGAGGCAGCCGATGTGGCCAGCCAGGAAATTGGATTTGATTCATCAATTTTCCTCCTCTTAATCAATAATTAAGAGGCTCCAGTTTGTGAGAGTTTGGTTGAAATGTTGGGGATCTGATGCACACACGCCCTATAAGGTGCTAAAGCTGAGACTTCACTCCCTGGAAGTCTGAGCTGTCCTTGTTTGGTTCTTTCTGTGGGGAAGAGCATGGGCTGACAGACCCCTGGGAGAGCTTTGTCAGGGGATAAATCTTCTTGTTCATTCCTGAAAAAAGAAATCAAACAACTACTCATTTTTGAGGGAAATAAATCAGCAGAAATGGGAAATGAAGATGGCTAGGGACTGTTAGCGACCGGCCAGAGCTGCAGCTCGCCTATTCCCTTTGAAATCTCTGAAAAGGAGACTTTTTTCCCCCTTATCTCCCCAGGCTTTGTTGCTCAATGGATCTTTACCTGAGGATGAGCAGGAAGGGTCCTTTGAACTTTCTGAGCGTGGAGCCTGCCCTGAGGAGCAGCTGGTGAGCACATCCCTGGACCCAAATTTCCCTGCTCCAGCTGCCTTTTGCACTGCCCTGCCCCTGTAGCACAATAAAAACGCTGATATTTTGCATTCAGATCATCATCCGAAGCCGTCTGGACCAGAGCGTGGAAGAAAATCAAGATCTGAAGGTTAGAGGGTGGCAGATGGAGGGGAAAGAGGTTTTGCAGATTGTTTTAATTGATTTTTGGGGGAAAATGGGGTGGGGATGAGGCAAGGTGGACAACGTGATGGATGAAATGGGGAATATTCTGTTAGGGCTCCAACTCTGGAGGTTTGGGACCAGTTCTGATGCTGGCAGAAGCGTTTGACATTGCCCTGAAGGACAGATTTGGGGAACTGGGCAATCATTGTTTTCCCCAGGACTGTAATAACAGAGATTAAGAGACCTGCTCAGCTCTTTGTCATGTTTGTAACTCGTTACAGTTGCTCAGGGCCTGGCTGGCTCTTGGATCTGGGGGAAAAGGTGGGATGTGCTTCCTCCTGCAGCAGAAAACACCGGCTCTGGTTGCTTCTGAAGGGGTGACAAGGCACCATTTAATCAAATTGTGTTGTATTTGCAGAAGGAGCTGCTGAAATACAAACAAGAAGCTCGGAACCTCCAGGGAATAAAGGTGAGGAAAGGGGCATTTCATCAAGAATAAATAGTAGTGCTTTAGGTGAGTAGGGCCAGCAGCAACCACGCGCCTGTGAGGAATCTCAGATTGTGGAAGGAGGAGTACTGGAGGCTTGGAGGTGGGGGAATCCTGAATTTTTAGGCAGGTACAAGGAGCTGGCTTTCCTGGTTTCTGTTCTGTCTGTAAGATTGTGGTCAAATATTCCCCTTTTACTTTTTTTCCCCGTTTCTCCTAAACAAAATGAGGCATAAATTGCTTGGTTCTCCTGGCTCTTTTATTCCCTCCTCTCTCTTGGAGTACACGCTCACCAGCATTGGCCCAGTGAACTCATTCCTGCCAGCACAGGAAAAGCAGCCTGGGGTATCCCTGTCCTGCCCAGAAACGGCTCCATTTGTGCCTCTGGAGTGGTGAACACTGCTGATCTCCTCCTGACAGGGCTATTTTTAGAGCTGCCTGCCAGAAAGGAGCAAACAGCAGTAGCTGTCCAAGGTGGAGCTCTGGGTGAGTGAAAGGTGCAGAATTAGTGCTGACTTCGGCCTCTCCAGAGAGGATTTCACTGCACAACTGGGTCACACTCAGGGCTTAAGGCTCCTTGTGTCCTGGGCTGATCTTGGCCTCTCTGTGCCCTCTGGATGCGTGGCTGGATCAGGAGCTGCAGGGCACAGAACGCCCTCCAGAGCTGCTCCCGTCCATCAGAGCCAATGTCCGGCACTTCTGGAGCGGGAAATTCAGGCTGAAGCAGAGAAATCCCTGTGTGCTGCTGGCCAAAATGTTGGCAGGGAAATCAGTTTTGGGTAAAAGAGAGGCAGGAGGGCTGAGAGCCCTCTGGGGCCCCTGGCAGCACTTCAGCCCCGAGTGGCCGCAGGATATTGTGGCCGCTGACCCCCAGGGAAGGGTCCCTGCCCTCCCTGCAGAGATCACCTCTCCCCAGGACGCTCTGCAGCAGAGGCTGATCCAGCAGGATGCTGCAGTCCTGCAGCTCAAGCAGGAGCTGCTGAGAGCCAACATGGGCAAGGAGGAGCTGCACAACCAGAACGTGAGTCACCGCTGCTGGGGTTATTTTGGCGGGGGGTTGGTGGCCCTGAGGGAGGTTGCAGCACAGATTTCGGGGTCGTGGGATAGTGAACAAGCAGTCAAAGGTCTCTGCACAGCACAGGCTGCTCACAGTCTGCTGGCCAGCTGTGAGGCTGGAGATTCCTGACCTTCAGTCCCGCTTCCTGCCCTCCAGGACCTTCAGCTGGGACAAGGAGGGGCTTTCCCTGATGTTTTCAGTGCTGTTGCGTTTGTCCCTCCTCTCTCCCTAGCTTAGCAGGTGGCACCTGCCCTGTGCAGGTCTCTGTCCAAAGGCTGCCACCCTAAACAGCAGCTCCCTTGACCTCTGCAGGTTTTTGGTCACCATTTAGCACAAGGGACAGAGGTTTTCACTCTCTGGGAATATCTGCCTCACACCTGGGTGTTATTCCTGCAGGTTGACCTCCAGAGGAAGGTTGAAGAGAGAAGCCGGCTCCTGGCAGAATACAAAGTAATGGAACCTCTTCCCTGGGGGGGGTTGGGTGGTTCTTCAGTTCTGGGAATGGGATTGCTCTTTCCCTAGCACTTGGACACCCCTGGGAATGAGCTGCAGGAGCCAGGGGTGTTTGTAGTGAGGTGGAGGGATCAGAAGTTCTTCGCATTCCCCCCACAGCTTCTTACAGATCTTTTATTGTCATGGTTTTTGGTGGTGGCTGCTGAGTGTCCAACACTTGTGCAGGTGAGGTTGGCTCACCTGGTTGTCCTCTGATCCCTCGGGAATCTGTGTTCTCTGGGACAGCTGTGTGGTCTCAGCAGCAGATCTTTGGCCAAGGGGACTCTGGGCAATAAAAACTGATTGATCTTGTCAAAAAAAAAGCTCTGGCACTCAGCTCTAACATCTGGCAAAGCACACCCTGTGCAAGTCACCTGATCCTGGCAGATGCCACAATTTTCCGTGCCATGGGAAGATCACTGAGCCCCACTCCCTGCCCTGCTGATTCCCTGGATCCCTCTGTTGCAGAAGGAGCTGTGCCAGAAGGATCGGCACTTGCAGCAGCACCAGACCAAGCTGGATGAGATGCTCAGGCAGCTTTCTGAGGCCAGCTACCAGCAGGTAGGGAGAGTTGGGCTGCACTGGGAGCTGCTCTGGGTGGCCCAGTTGGTGGTGACCCTCTGTTCCACCTCCACAGGTGGATTTGGAGCGGGAGCTGGAGCACAAGGAGGCCCTGCTGGCTCACTGCATGAAGAGAGAAGCTGAGGAGGTACGGGGGCCTTGGTCCACACGTGGGGTGAGGTTTGTCCAGAGCCCTGCAGCCACCTGTCTCCAGAAACCCTCCCCTTCATCCCATCCCTGGCTGTCAGAGCCCTGAGCAGGGCAGGCAAAGCCCCCAAAGCTCCCAGCACTGAGCACTCTGGCTCAGAATCCTCAGGGATGAAACAGTGAGGGAAGCCAGAGGCTTCCCTGACCCTGACAGTGGTTAGACCATAGCTCAATTTTCCTCCTCCTTTTCCTGCTGATCCTGGTATTGAGTCTGAAGGAAAAGTCAGCCCCAAAACCTGTCCCCGCCCAGTGCCACCTGAACGCTGACTGCACTCACCAGAGCTTGCAGAGCCCTCTGATGGAGCAGTAAGGCCCTGCCAGGCTCTGCCTGGTTTTTTTCCCACCTTTATGTAAGGAATCCTGTGCTGTGACCAGGAACTCCCTGCACACTTTAGGGAGTGTCTTTACCTGGGAGAAGATGGGAGTTTTGTCACTGATGTGGAAAGCTCTCATTCCCTCTCATTTTGAAGTCCATAAATGGGGATTTTTGGGGAGGTCCTGACACTCACACCCACATTTTCCCCTGCCCAGGCGATGGCTTACAGCAGTCACAGTGCCCAGAGCAATGGCTTTCTCCAGCCAGCAGGAAAAGGAGCTGCTCCCACAGCCCACCGAGGGGTAAGTGCACCTGAGGGCTGCATTCCCAGCCAGATATCCTGCAACTCCTTCATTTTGTCAAGAGAGGTTTCGCCTTGCTGGGGAAAGGAAGATGGGGAGGCAGCAGCCTGAGCTGGGCTGACCTGTGGTGGCTTTTTGGGCAGACCAACGACTTGCAGCTGGTCCGGGACGCCCTGCGCAGCCTCAGGAACAGCTTCAGCGGCCACGACCCGCAGCACCACACCATCGACAGCCTGGAGCAGGGCATCTCCAGCCTCATGGAGCGCCTGCACCGCACGGAGACGCAGAAGAGGCAGGAGAGGAGGGTAAAGGCTTCCCCGGGCTCTCAGCTCCTGCCCCTCACACGCCTCCCAGAGGGCTCTGACTGGGAGGTGACACTTTGTCCTTGTGTTTTTTTGGCTTTGCGCCCCAGGTCCGGGGGAAATCACCAGCAAGCAGAGCAACCAACGAGTGCAGAGACTCGTGGCCTCCCAAATCCAGTAAGTGCCTTGCAGGCCCTGCCCTTCCACTGCCAAATTCACTGCTTGGGTCCTCTGGTGTAGAATCCCCTTGGGAATCTGCCCCCTCCAGCTTTACCTGCACAGGATCCTGCCGGGATCAGAGTTCCCTGCAAAGGGAAGGGACACACATTTACGGCTGTTTTCCTGCAGAGCACCATCTCGGTGGCAGTCTGGGCCTCTTGGGCAGTGCTGCAGCACAAATAGCCGTGGCGATCACTGGGAAGAGGGATGTCATCCCAGCTTTCCTGCTGCTTCGCACCCTCTAGTGGGGACAGAGAAGTGTTCCCTGTTCCCTGCCCAGTGTTTACTGCCTTTCACATCCACACGACGGTGCAGTCTCTTTTAACACCACATTTCCATGTGTCCAGAGTATTTTCTGCATTAAAGGAGCCTTAAAACTGTGGAGTTCAGTTCCTCTGCTTCAGCTCTTGGAGGGAAGCAGGAAGCAAGGCAGGAGTCAGAGAGAGAAACACAAATGGGCAAATTAAAATCCATCCACCGCCATCCATCCTGGCCAGCTGGAACGGGAAGATGGGGAGGGATAATGATGATAAGGGATGATAATCAGCGAGTTGCTGCCTTGCAGAGCTGCCTCACTCTCAGAGCACGCCCGTGATGAGCACCAGTGCCTGCACCAAAGTGTTGTACTTCACCGACCGCTCCCTCACCCCCTTCATGGTCAGCATACCAAAGAGGTGAGGCTGGGCCTCCTCCTGTGCCCCTAAAACCAGCACTCTGATTTTCTGGGAATGCTCCCAGCCAGCACAGGTTTGCTGTGCCTTAACTTGGCCACTGGATTTCATGCCATTGGCTGGGGAAAATGATCTGCAGGAGTCCCTGAGCTTTGTTTTTGTATTTTGTTTTTGTATTTATTTCCCTTGCAGGTTAGGGGAAGTGACTCTGAAGGATTTCAAGGCAGCCATCGATCGGGAAGGAACCCACCGGTACCACTTCAAAGCCTTGGACCCAGAGTTTGGCACAGTGAAGGAGGAGGTAAATGTGGGACTGAGCTTTGGGATCAGTGTCACCACACAGCCCTGGGGACCGTGGTCACCTCACTTTTAGACTAATGAAATACTGGATGTTTCCCCCAAACAAAACTCTCTGCTTTGCCAGCTGTAGTTTAAGCTCCTCTTGTGCTAAAATATTTTCATCCTCAGCTAAAGCAATTCCATGGATGTGGTTGTGACTGCCTGGGAGTTGCAGAGCAAAGCCAGCCTGTGACACCGCTCAGGGGACACAGCAAAAATCCAGGCTGCAGGTTTTATAAAACCTGTTGAAATGGGAGAGCCTGTACTAAAAATACAACCTCTTACTTTCTTCTGAAGGTTTTTCAGAGAGAACCGTGTGTGTGGCATCATTCCCTTTGTGTGCTGCAGTGCAGCCCGTGCTCAGGCTGGTGTGGGTGTGGATTGGATTCATTACAGGTTATTGGGACAGTTCTTGCTTCACAAATTGATTAGGACAAGGGCAAAGGGTCACCCTCCCTGGGGACAGGCAGCAGCAGCAGCTGGAGGTTGTGGTCTGGCTCAGAAAAGGCGTGATTCCTATCTTTAGTTTACCTTTTCTGTCAAAAACAAAAGGCCGATAATAATCCTGATATTCATTGGTTAAAGAGGCCTGGTCTGTTATTTACCTAAAATGTGAAAATGTGACTCATACCTTGGCCATCATTCCCATGTGTTCCCTGGATTGTTTAGGGAAATCTGAGCTAGGATTTGACTCAATGCCCCTGGTGCCCCTGATGCAGAGCAGTGGTGTCCAGACTCCAGACACAACTGAAATCTTTTATTTTATTTTATTTTATTTTATTTTATTTTATTTTATTTTGTAGATATTCCATGATGATGACATCATTCCTGGCTGGGAGGGGAAAATCGTGGCCTGGGTGGAAGAAGACCACGGGGAGAATTAATGGAGTTTTCAAGCCCTGTTTCTATGGAAACCTGTGACTGTCTGCGGAGCTCGGGGAGTGACCAAGGAGCCCACGTGCTGGGAGGAGGCCAATTCAAGCTGCCAAAAAAGAGCCTCTGTGCAAGCCACGGGTGGTGCAGGCTGTGTGCATGGACAGCTGGCACCTGACTGCCCGTGCCCGGGGGCAGCTGCTGCCCTGAGGCTGCAGGGACGGGTCTGTGGGACAGAAATGCCCGGCTTGGCCCTGGCAGCGAAACCCTGGAGGCCTTAAGGATGCTTTGCCCCTTTCTGCTCCTCCATCCCTGCGCTGTGTGCTGCAGGCTCAGCTGGGCATCTCCTGTTCTGGTGTCACAGAAATCTGCACTGATGGCGAAAATGTGAAGCTTTGCCTTCATGGAGAAGAAGTTGCTGGACTGTGAGAGCTGAAGGTTGGACCAGCTTTTGTCCTGCAGGAGCAGAGGGACTCTGTGGACATTCCAGACTGACAGGACCTGTCATGGGGGGGAAGGAGTCCTCTGGAGGGTTGATGCATGGTCTGAAGCAAAGCTCACCAACCTGGCCAAGCTCCCTTTCTCCCAAACTCAGGCTCCCATTTCCCAGCCCTGCTTCCCCCACTTGCTCTCCAAAGCTGTTCCCATTTCCGAGGCCCTCTGGGTTTGCTCTGCAGCTGTGGGGACTGTGGGATCTTGGTGCTTGTGTGTTTGCTGAGGGATTTCACGGGTGAGGGAGCTGGAATCAGCTGCTTCCTGAGGTCTTTACAGCCCCTGTCCGTGCTGAGCCTCTGTCCCTGCACCCCTGCCCTCTCTGTCACCTCCTGTGCACAGGCGTCCCTCTGCTGCTGTCCCCCCCTGCCAGGGCCACCAAGCACTTATCCACACCAGCTCCTTGCTATGCTGAGTCCTGAAGGATCAGGAAAGAACTGCAGGGGAAAGAACAAGCCCTAAAATCCCCGAGGATGGATTTTTTTTCCCTTTGGTTTTGTGGTTTTGTTTCTCTACGTCGCCTGTGGGGAGGTCAGATGGGCTCTGCTCCTTCCCAGCTCCTGTGGCCCTTCCATGGACTGTCTGTGTGTGCTGTGCATGAGGCTGGGACAGGGGGCAACCTGGTTTTACTGTTTTATATTAACATGTCCTTTTGTAAACATGTTCTTGGAATTATTTTGTACTGATTCACATTTGTCTGAGGACTGTGGATATTTTTATACTAGTGCAAGTGCTCTCTGTATATTTCTGCACGCATTATACTGTGTTTTACTCCTTTCCTGGTGGATGCTGAGATGTTTTGTATCGTCTTCTATTGACACAACACTGGCCTTGTAATTTTATTTTACTATGGAAATCCAACTAATCAATACTGGGTTTTATATCAAGGCTCTTACGTGGTTTTGTGCCACATTGGCACAACACACCCTGCCTCCTGCTCTGGACAATTTGTGCGACTTTCTGCTTGCAGACAGCAGGAGGAAAGTTCATCAATTAACAAGTTAATTAATGGGGGAAATACATCCCTTTTGGAAAAGAAACAAAGATTTTCTTTCTTCCTGCACATAGGTTCTCTGTTGCATGATCTCTGGTGAAGAGGGCACGGGCTTGTGATACTCAGATCAATTGTATTTGAACTGCAAACTTTTCACAAGTGTTTCATTCCTCGGGTTTTACTCATCGGTTTTATTTCAGCACCAGCCACGCACCCGGGCTGGAGCTTCATGGAGCAAATTACGAAACTTTTCAAGGTCTGTAGTTGCCAGCTTCATGTCCGTCTCTGCTACTCAGAGGAGCAGTTTGGTTTGGGAGGTTTCTCCCCTGATAAAAGCAAAAAGTATCACTTTTAAATGAGTTTTAACTCTGACCGCAGAGATTTTGTTGCAAGATAAAGTTAACAAGTATAGGGACAGGAAAGCGGCTCTGGGGAAAGCTGGGCCGAAATAAACCAATTGTAAGCAGTGAAAAAGACAAGCCTGGGATATGGTAACGAGAGCACAGCTCGGAATAAACCCACCCTCCATGGAAAGAAGTTCTTGCTCAGGTTGAGGTGGAACTTGGTGTGTTTTAGTTTATGGCCTTTGCTGCTCCTCGTGTCACGCTGAACAGAGCCTGGCGCTATCCCCTGACACCCCATGGATGTATTTACGTGTTCTACCCCCATCCACCCCGAGCCTCCCCTGGCCCAGCCCGAGGCCGTTCCCTGCGAGCAGAGCCCGACCCCCCCGGCTGCCCCCTCCTGTCAGGGAGTTGCGCAGAGCCACAAGGTCCCCCCTGAGCCTCCTTTTCTCCAGGCTGAGCCCCTCTCGCAGCGCCGGGAGCCGCTGCGGCGCTCGGGGCGGTGCCGAGGCGGTGCCTGAGGCGGGCGCGGTGCC
>VZTF01006477.1:162094-176041 GCA_013397755.1 Cnemophilus loriae
AGACACCCCCGAACCCCTGCCCGGCCGTCCCCCGTGTCCCCTCGCTGCCCGTGCCCCCTCGCTGCCCGTGCCCCCTCGCTGCCCCTTCGCTTTCCCCCTCCGCGTTTCCCGTGCCCTCCGCGTGCGGCTCGGTTTGCCCCGGGGATGGAGTTACGGGATCATCAAGGCTGGAGAAGACCTTTAGGATCAGCAGCCCAGCACTGCCGCTGGAAGCTCCAAACCACATCGGCCACACGGCTCTTAGACACCTCCGGGGACGGGGCCTCCACCGCCTCCGTGGGTAAACCATTTCGATCGCCTGGCCGCCCAAACTGCGAAAAAATCGGCGGTTTTTGTGCCTTTTGGCACCACCCTGCCTCAAGTCCCTGGATGGCTGTCGGGTGCTACCTCCATCACCTCTGTCCTTTATTCCAGCACCGCCGTTGGTCCCTCGGCAGACCCAGGCCGAGACCTGGCTCTCTGTAACCCTTTCTTGGTAAAATCATAGAGTGTTAAGGGGTCGGAATGGACCTTAAAGCCACGTGCAGGGGCACCGTCCACTATCCCAGGTTGCTCCAGGCTCCATCCAGCTTGACCTTGAACACTTCAGGGATGGGGCAGCCACAGCCTCTCCCCTCAGCACCCGCTGTGGGTTTGCCCAGGATTCTCCACCAGCAGCTCGGGGCAGTCCTGCGGATTTGCAGCAGATTTGTGCCCCTCATCCCAGGCTGAGCTGAGGATTTGTCTGTCCTGTGTGTGATTCCTGCTGCTGGCTCTGTGTGGGTTGTGACGCTGCCCTGTCCCTCACAGGTGGCACTGCCAGCGCTGTCCCCCACGATGCAGATGGGCACCATCGCGCGCTGGGAGAAGAAGGAGGGGGACAAGATCAGTGAAGGGGATCTCATAGCAGAGGTATCCTGGGGACGAGGCTGGGCTGGTCTCTCATGAGCCCCACGTATGGCGTGGGGGCTGTCCCTGGCTGAAGGCAGATTCTGGATCACAGATCCCAAGGGATACTGGTGGGAAGGAGTGGCTGCCAGCCTCTCAGAGCTGCTTTGAGGGCAGACATCCCTACAGCTGCTGCCTCGGGGTGATTTTTCCAGGACTGTGACCCTACCACAGACTGGGAGGCTCTGGGCTCACCATTTCCTGTTCTCTCTCAAAGGTGGAGACAGACAAAGCTACAGTGGGCTTTGAGAGCCTGGAGGAATGTTACCTGGCCAAGATCCTGGTGCCAGAAGGAACAAGGGATGTTCCTATTGGGGCCATAATATGTATCACAGTAGAAAAGTATGTATTCTCCTAACCCTTGATGTGAATTTCCCCTCTTGGGGCCTCTGGAGTGCCTTGTGTGAAAGGCTGAGACCATCACCTGACGGGGTTCGGGGCTCCGTGTTTTCTTCTAGGCCTGAACATATTGATGCCTTCAAGAATTACACCCTGGATTCTGCAGCAGCTGCTGCCCCCACAGCCTCAGTGCCTCCCCCTCCAGCTGCAGCCCCCTCCCCACCACCTCAGCCTTCTCCTCAGGCCCCTGGCAGCTCTTACCCTCCTCACATGCAGGTAAGAGAGCGCTGCTCCTGCTTTAAGGCTTGTTGCACTCTTTTTCTGCCCCTGCCGTTGCCACCTGTGGGGCATTTTGTCATAAAAACTGTCTGGAGCGGGAATTTATGAACTGTGCCCCTTCAATTGCTGTGTGCTGAAGGCAGGTGTTGGGGGACATCCCAGAAAGCTTTTTTAATAAATTTATTTCAGCATCCCAGCTGCTGGTGGAGGAGCCACTTGTTCCTCCAAGGTTGTTGTCTTGAAAAACGTGCTAAGTCTGCATTATTTGGACAGTTCTGGTATAAAAAGACCTTGTGCTTAGTGTGAATAAGCTCTGCTCATATCTCAGAGCAGAACTCCAGTCTGTGATGCTCTGGTGAACACACCAGATATGTCTGTGGGTGACTAATAACGAGGTGTGTTTGTGGATAACCTTTTTGCCTTGCTTAGATTTTGGAGTGAATCCACTGATGGATTTGAGCACTTTATTTGAGCACTTTGTACAGGGGCTTGCTTTGACATCCCTTTGAAAAAGAAAATCTGGAGTACTAAACCCCATGCCACAGATAACACATGTGGGAACTGATTTGTCTGAGATGTTACTCAAAGTCAGTAATAAAAGAATTAATGAATGGCTTCTTAATCTGTTTTGGCTACTAAAGTCACTTCCTTCCCTCTGCTTGCCCCCTCTACCCAGTTTTTCCATGTGTGTGTGTCACAGTGACAAAGTGACTTGCTCCAGCCTTCCTGAGCCTTGCAGGTGGCAGCTGCAGGGTGATGGCAGTGATGATTATTTTGATTTATCCATTTCTTGCCCGCTGCTCTTGCTCGCTCTCCTGCTCAGGCCTTGCTAAAAGAAGCCAAAGCAGCACAGTGGGACAGCTCTGTGCTTGGCTGTCATGGAGCCAGACCTAGGAGTGCATTAAAGCTGCTTCTTTAGGTTGGCATCATTTCTCAGGAGTTCCCACTGTGTTCCTGAGCCTTCTGGATGACCAGGATCTGATTGTGTTGTGTTCTCTGTCTTCCCAGATCACTCTCCCTGCTCTGTCACCCACCATGACAATGGGCACAGTGCAGAGGTGGGAGAAGAAGGTTGGGGAGAAGCTGAATGAGGGAGACTTACTGGCCGAAATTGAGACAGATAAAGCCACAATAGGTGAGTCCACAGCCAACAGTGGGTGAGGTGCCCTTGGAAGGATCCCCAGCTCCTCTGGCTGCTCAGGGCCGATGCTGTGGGACAAGTTTTGTTAAAATGTCATTCCGCTGGAGAGCCAAACATTGGAGCTCCTAAAACCACTTCTATTTCCTCATCAATCCGTGGAGAGGTTTCCCTGCTGGAAAGGATTCTCCTGCAGGATAGGGCTTCAGCTGCCAGTCTCCAGCAGCAGCATTTAGAGCAGCTCTTCAGCTCCTCAGTGTTGTCTCTCTCCCCTGCAGGCTTCGAAGTGCAGGAGGAAGGCTACCTGGCAAAGATCTTGGTGCCTGAAGGAACAAGAGATGTGCCCTTAGGAGCTGCTCTGTGCATCATTGTGGAGAAGGAGGCTGATATTCCAGCCTTTGCTGACTACCAGGCTGCTGCAGTCACTGACATGAAGGCACCAGCTCCTCCTCCTCCTCCACCGGTAAGGAGAAGTCATGGACACCAGTGACAAGCCTGAGCTGAGCTGCTGTTGGCAGTGTGAAGCCCTGGCTTCAACAGGAATGTTCTGATTTGTGAGTGCAAGGCTGATCCACGTGTTGAGAAGTGATCACCAAAACCTACAGCAGGTTTCAGTCATTGTGGTCTCTTTCCCAGCCTGTTGCTTGGGCCAGTTGTGATTCTTCATCCTTGAAAATGGGGAGCATAAGTTCTTTATTCTGTTTGATGTGTAGCCCAGCAGCTCAGTTCACGTCCTTCCAGTGAGTTTCTGATTTGATTTCTGGGAGCCTTTGTGTAGATCAGTGATTATCTTTGCTGTTCTCTTGATTGATAATTAGATGGGCCAGTTCTCCGGCCGTGCCTTCCACTGATGGCTTTGATTCTTTGTTAAGGTGATGGCAACTCCTGCAGCTGCTGCTCCTCCTCCCCAGCCTGCTGCTGCTCCTGCTCCAGCAGCCCCCACGGCGGGGCCACCCCGCAAAGGAGGAAGGGTCGTGGTCAGTCCCCTGGCAAAGAAATTGGCAGCAGAGAAAGGAATCGACCTTACCCAAGTGAAAGGTACCTTTCCTTGCCACTCCTTTGCTCTCACTATCAGTCTTCTGTCCCTATAGATCCATGTTTTCCTGTTGTTCCTGACTGTGCAGCTGTCAACCAGGAGTTGTTGTGTTCAATGATTTCTCTCTGTTGAATAAAACTGGTACCTTTAGAAGCAAAGCCGTGTTGGAAATAATCAAAATCCTCTCCCATTCTCCTTTGCCCCTTTCAGGTACTGGACCAGATGGCAGAATCACCAAAAAAGATGTAGAGTCTTTTGTGCCATCAAAGGCTGCTGCAGTGAGTAGGCTGGAAATCTGTGGGAATGGATGTTACAGGGCTGGAAAGGCTCTGTGGAAGGGCAGTTCCTACATGGGACTGGCACTGCTGGATTGTGTGGGCTGTGGGGACCGTAGGGTTGTGAAATTTAACCTGTCAGAAACACAGATGAAGCCTTCTCCCTTTATTGATCCCTTTGATACGCCACTGAGGAAGAAACCAGCGTGCTCCCAGCCCTTCCTTTGGTTGCTAAATCTTCATGGGCTGAGGTCACCCAGTCCCAGCTGGTTCAGCATTGCTGGAAAGAGGGGATCAGAAGGAAAGCCTGACCTAGCAACCACCGGCCTGTTGCTGTTGCCCCAAAAGCGTTCTGCTGCCGTGGTTTGTGTTTTCCCTGAGCTGGTGGAGGTGTTGCTGTGTGTGCTGCAGTTTGGGAGAGCCCTCCAGCACAGCTCTGCTGTCTGTAAAACAACCAGAGCAGGGCTGGCTGGGCTGGGAGCTCCACAGCAGCACATCTCAGCGTTGTACTGCTAAATCACTCAATACTGCATTTAGTAATCAAATACAGGAGTTAGAAGGGGCCTGCTGGGTACTGGAGAGGTGGAAGTAGCTGCTGCCGTTACCAAGAGGCAGCTCGGCCTCAGCACTGAGCTGCAGCTGCTCTTTGGGTGTTTCTGGGAGTGACGCTGGTGTTCCCTGCAGGCTGCAGCTCCGGGGGCAGTTCCTGCAGCTGCTGCAGTGGCAGCAGCACCCGAGGGGACCTTCACAGACATCCCCATCAGCAACATTCGCAGGGTAAGGAGGTTTCAGTCCTTTCCGAGACCATTGTTTGCTGCCGTGAATTTTCCAGGCTGATTTGTGTTCCTTGCTCTGCACAGGTCATTGCTCAGAGGCTGATGCAATCCAAACAAACGATACCTCACTACTACCTGTCCATCGATGTAAACATGGGAAAAGTCCTGGTGCTAAGGAAAGAACTCAATCAGGTGAGTTCTGGCATCTTCACTAGGAAAAAACCACGCTTTTTAGTGCCTTTTGTGGGTCACTTCTGGACTGTCTGTGACAGAATGATATTTTCCTCATGTCTGCTGATTCCTGACTTCCCTAAGGGGCTGTTCTGAGCTCTGCTTGGTGGTGATTCATTATTTCAGGTAGAAAATAAAAAGATAGCTTTTTATTAGTAAGAAAGGTAAAAAATTTAGGCAGAATAATAATTCTGAGCCAAGTTTGAGGAAAACTAAACATTAAAAAAACTACTTTCTTAAATTATGAAGGAGATGATTTCACCTCCTAAATTATCTTTGAATATTAATGCTTGCAAGTGGTGTGATTGTTTTCTAACATTTCCTGTGGACTGCAGTGACTGCCCACGTTAACTGGGGTGCTGTGCAGGGGACAAACTGATACCTGGAATCTCTTTATTTGCAGGAGGTCTCGGATAACATTAAACTTTCTGTCAATGATTTCGTAATTAAAGCTTCTGCTTTGGCATGCTTGAAGGTGCCTGAGGCAAATTCGTCATGGATGGACACAGTTATTAGGCAGTAAGTTTGTGGCATGGTCAGAGCCAGAAACTTCCTTTGTTCGTGGCAAAACAGCAGAACTTCTGCTGGGATTTGAGGGAAGGGAAAAATACAATGCGAAGCTGAGGGGTTTTGTTAAAATGATAAAATCCTTGAGTCTAAGGCTGGTGGGCAAGGTGAAATAATTGTTGCAAATTAATGTTAATTTTGGGTTGTCTGGAGTGTTTTGACTTTTTTTTTGTTTGTTCTCTTGCTGGAGAGATTTCACCTGCTGTGTGTGTTGCAGGAATCACGTGGTGGACGTGAGTGTGGCCGTCAGCACCCCCGCAGGGCTCATCACCCCCATCGTCTTCAACGCTCACATCAAGGGCCTGGCTGCCATCAGCAAGGACGTGGCTTCCCTGGCAGCCAAAGCCCGGGAAGGGAAGCTCCAGCCTCACGAATTCCAGGTGAGACACTCATGGTGCTGTTAAACTCCGCTGCTCTTGACTTGTTTAAAAGGAGCAAAGGCTGTTCTGTGATGTTCGAGCCTTGTTTGGTAATCACAGAATATCCTGAGTGGGAGGGGACCCACAGGGATCACCCAGTGCAGCTCCTGGCCCTGCACAGACACCCCCAAATCCCACCCTGTGCATCCCTGGGAGCTCTGGCAGCCTCGGGGCCATTCCCATTCCCTGGGGAGCCTGGGCAGTGCCCAGCACCCTCTGGGGGAAGAACCTTGTCCTGACACCCAGCTCAAGCCTCCCCTGCAGAGCTCCAGCCTCTCCCTGGATCCTGTCCCTGCTCCCCAAAGAGCCTCCCCTCTTTAGGAAGCTGCAGACTGGGATGAGATCCCCCCCTCTCCTCATATTCCCACATAGAACAGTTTTTGTGAGTTTGCCCATGAATGTGTTTGTTTTCTTCCAGGGTGGTACTTTCACAATTTCCAATTTAGGAATGTATGGGATTAAGAATTTCTCTGCCATAATCAATCCACCTCAAGCCTGCATCCTGGCAGTGGGTTCCTCAAAAGAAACGCTAGTGCCAGCTGATAATGAGAAAGGGTGAGTTTTCATCTGATCCTGAGCTCAGACTCTGGAATCATACCTAGTTTCCTAACACCTACATTAGATAATAATGTAAAAAACCCTAAAATGTATTGTTGACACAGTGCTTTCAGTACTTGCTTAAATTTGCATTTAAGGCGAACCTAAAGGATGGATCCTGTGTATAATATCCCCTTGCCTGGAACTGAAGTTCTTTTTCTTTGTGTGGGGCTGTCCTTGTGCTGCAAGGAAAGCCGAGCTCCCTGCCCTAAGGAGAACACACCAAGGTGTTTTTAGTGCCTTAGGGAAGTTCCTTCCTTAGTTTTCCTGAGAGAAGAGATGAACATGATCTGCTCCCCAGTGCAATTGGGAGAAACATCTGTCACCAAGCACCAGCTGCTGTTCCTGGCTCTCCAGGAGAAGCTTTCCTGCCGTGTACGTGGCACTGCCTTGCAGGGGAATGCGTTAACCTTTTCTTTGTTGTTCTTCTCCCAGCTTTGACGTGGCCAGCGTGATGTCTGTCACCCTGAGCTGTGACCACCGTGTTGTGGATGGAGCAGTTGGAGCACAGTGGCTTGCTGAGTTCAAGAATTTCCTTGAGAAGCCAGTAACCATGCTGCTATAATTTAACCATGCAAAGCAGAATTTTCCTGGGTCACACTGTTGTGTTTTAAACAAGCTATTTAGACTTTAATGTTCAGACTTTGAGAGAGTTCCTTTTTTTAATTTAATATATGTATTATATTATCTGGTAATGTTATTTACCAGTCTGTACAGAAAAAAAGTTTGCAAAAGTGCTTTTCAGAGCAATATTACAGCTACACTGTATTTTTATACAGTGGGTTAACTTGCAAACTCTTCCAAAACAGAGTTAAGCATCCCAGACTTAAAAAAAAAATTATCCTGGCATTGTGCCAGCTGCTTCTAAACTCGGGTGCCCAGGGGGTGCAATATCATCAGTTTCATGACCTCAGTGTTGTCAGAGATTGGAATTTCAAACATCTCTCCACGGGAGCGCAGATGAGATGGCCACAGAAAGGAGGAGGGGAATTCCCAGATGATCCCGTTGCTGGAGTGGGGGAGATGGCCCAGCACTGAGGGACTGAAGTGCCTGGGGATAGTGTCCCAAAGGCCGAGCGCTGCTGTTCCAAAGCCTTTTTGGAACGTGGCACTGGCTGGGACCTTCTCGGCTACGTGATCCCTTCTGAGCACTTTAAGGGGAGAGAGCACTGCTGTGTGTGGGGTCACAGCTCTGGGGCCCCACAGGGGACGTGTCTGCCCGCAGGCTCCCACTGCCAGCTGCTTTTCGTGCGGACGCTCTGCGGCTGCTGTTCCTGTGGCTGGGTGTGCCCCAGGCTCTGAAGCCACGGGAGTCACTGTTTGGCAGAATGTTCAATGTGTGTTGGGTGCAGACAAATCACACATGCTGATAATCCCGCCAGGGGATGTTAATCATGTGAGGACTCGGATGTTTGGGATTTTTCATTTCAGGCATTCTAACATAGGAAGCTCTGACTTAAGCCACTGGAATTGCAGACCTTCCGTGGGTGCAGCCGTGTTGCCCAGCCTCAGTGACGCTGCAGAATGTGCTCTCCGTGTACATATTGTATGTAAGGTGCTTCTCTAGTCTGTTGGACTCATGTCCAGTTACCCCAGGCATTGTATCCTGCAAGGGCTGCAGTGCTGAACGTTCTGAAATTCCACTTTCCACATGGAAATGCTCATGTAAAAAAGAACAACTGTGCAGTAATGACAGAGTGACCAGGAGAATTAAATAGGGGGGCAGAGTTGGAACAAAAGGAAGAAGTTGTTCAGGCTGATCCTGTTATTCTGTATATTGCATTAAGTACTGTCTCCTGTAAAATTCTACATAATTCACTAAAGATATTGAAAGAAAATACTGTGGAAATTAAATATTTTTGTGGGAACTATTTAGTGTCTGGTTGCTGTGATGCCTTGCTTAAGCAAAAAAAAAAGTGCATTAAGGTTTTGGATTTTCTTGAATGACCTGAATTACCCTGATTCCAGACTGGCTCTAGTGAACCCATGTTCCATTAAATGTTTGGAATTGACAACTACTAAACCATGTCCCAGTGCTTTTCTCTTCAGTTGTGTGTGGCTTTCCTGCTCTGGGTCAGTGCTCTGCAGCCTTTCAGTCTCACAGTGAAACTCACCCTATTAACCTGAAATTTAACCCCAAATCTTCCCAGACGTTTGCTTTTTGCTGTCTGCAGCTTCCTCGCTGCACTGGGCACCTGTGGGGCTGTGTGTGCCAGGTTCTTCCAGCATTAAATACTTGAAGAGAGCTGCTCTAAGCACGGGACTCCTGTCCGTTTATTTAACAAACACATCACCGCTGTCACTGCTGGCCCTTGAGGGGTGCAGCATTTCCCTGCTGGGAATCTCCTCTGTTCCAAAACTCCGAGAAGTTTCAGTCACTTTCCCAAGCTGTGTTTCTGCAGAAGTAGCTTACAACAGCTTTGCTAAATGCTGGCTAAGAATAATACCCATGATTAAGGAAAACAATTTATTAAAAGGTAATTAATTAAATTTTAAATACGACTTAAAATTCGATTAAATCTATTACTTAAAATTTTATTAAAACCATGACTTAAAATTGAATTCAAACCATTATTTAAAATTTTATTAGTTAAGTAACTGATTAAAACGATTAACAAGTTCTATCGTTTCCAGCCTCGGTGTTGCTGGGAATGTTTGCGGTTGCTTTGGGGTATTGTTTCCCCAAAAGAGGCTGTCTTTAGAGCTGCCACCTGCTGTCCCCGGCCCATCGCGGTGTCCCGCAGCTCTGGCAGCGGGGCCCAGGCGCTCCCGGGGCGGTTCGGGTCATTTCGGGCCGCCCGGCAGCGCCCGGAGCCCCGCGGCCCTCACGGCCCTGGCAGCCATGGCGGCGCCGTTGCCGTGGAGACGGCGCCGGAAGCGGCGCGCGCGCGGCCCCGCTCGTTTCCGCNGCGCCCGGCACGGGCCCGCCGCAGCGCCCGCAGCATGTCCCGGGTGCCCGTGGGGAAGGTGCTGCTGCGAAACGTCATCCGCCACACCGGAGCGCACAACAAGGTGAGGCCCGGGCCGCCCGCGCCTCGCGGGGCCTCCGGGGCCGAGCGGGGACAGCCCCGGTGTGCGGGGACANTCCCGGGGTGCGGGGACATCCCGGGGTGCGGGGACAGCCCCGGTGTGCGGGACAGCCCGGGGTGCGGGGACAGCCCGGGGTGCGGGACATCCTGGTGGTGGTCCTGGTACATCCCAGGCTGCGGGGACATCCCGGCGGTGCCACCCGGTGATGCGGGAACATCCCGGAGGTGCGGGGCAGGCTTCGTGCCCCGCTGCTGATCCGGGAGGGGAGAGCGGGAGCGTTTGGCAGAAATCAAAGGAGTTTGGTAAATCGGCGACACCGACATCCCCAGTGTCACTTTCGGTTTAACGCTGTTTGTGTCGAGTTCGGTTTAACCCGTTCCGGTTTCCCCGACTTTCAGTTTAACCCCGTTTTTCCTGAGTTCTCACCGAGGCGAGGGAATGTGTCGATATTTACTTAAAAAGTAGCAAATCGTTAATAGGTCGGGCTTTTTTTTTCTTCTTGTTGCACTGTGTATATGCTTTTAATTGCATGAAACAATCTGAACTTTGTGTGCACAAAGGATTTTAGTGCAAGATTAAGCAACTGCCTTAAGTTTACCAAACTGTTTCATGAATCATAATTCAGCAGGCGTAACCACCACCAGGAGTTCTCCTTTTGGATACAGATACGTGTGAATAATCCTCTGTTTGGGGATGGTAGGAGAGGTGGCTCTGAGGAGTGTTGAGGTTGGAGATCACGTGCTGCATGACTGGGAACTTCCCCTGATGTTAAAGTCGTTTCCCTTCTGTGACTTTCAGCTTCAGGAAGAGACAGAAATGTGGAAAATAAGGGAGTGGGAGAAGCAGACAGAAGAGACTTACTGGAAAAGGCAGAGCAGAATGCTGTCAGACACCTCCAGGTGAGCTACACCAGAGCAATATTCATTTTCTCCTTAATGACTCCCTGGAAAGAGGTCAGGCCTCTGCCTAAGCCTGACCATTTCTGTGGTCATTTAGATGTAAAATGTTCAAGGTGCCAGGTGAATGAGGTGGGGCTCTGTGGAGCTCTGGGGTGGGAGGTGTTTCCCTCCTGAAGGAGCTGTTCCCTCCCTGCAGCAGTCGGATGCGCAGCGATGGCTTCGACGAGGAGGCGCACAGGGCAGACTGGAAACCCAGGAACCCACAGCTCCTGGACCTGGTGGAAGATGATCTCCTCAGGGCCAGATCCTGGAATAAAAAGCTGTATGAATGTGAAGCCAACATGCCAGACAGGTCTGTGGGGGAATGCATGTTCTGTGGTTGTAAATAAAACATCTTTTTGGAGCCCTGTAGCAAAAAACTGAAGATTTCTGTTCGGTGTGTACTGTGATGAAATCGAGCTTGAGCTCATTTTGAGAACGAATAACGTGTACAAATTCCTGCCGTGTCACAGAATAACTAATTAGAGCTCATCTGTGGAGTTTGTAAGCCACACTAAGCAGGAAGAGCCCAGCTCTAAGCTTAATATTTGTTACTCTGCCCAATAAGCTTAAAAAGTCTGAAGAAACGCAAGTCCAGGGTTGTTTTAAAGAAATCTGAGTTGTGGTCTGAGAACATTAGGTGTATTTAAATAGCACCAACCAAATCGGTCCTATTTCCTTCCTCCCTGTCTAAACTCAGGTTCATTCTGTGGCTCTGCCTTTTCAGAATTGGATTTTTGTCCTCAAACACCTCCTGTGCTTCTAATGGATGGCTCTGCTTTCTTACAGGTGGGGGCACAGTGGATATAAAGAGTTGTACCCTGAAGAATTTGACACAGACAGGTAAGGCAGACACCTTTACTGATGGGTCCAGAATCTGCCTTCTGACAAGTTCTGTAGGGAATTTTACAAACTGAGTTTTAAATTTTGAATAGAGCTGAGCCTTGAATGCAAAGCCTTAGTGTTACATGAAAAAAAGTCAAATCCACTAATGTGGTGTGAGTCTTAGGAGAATGTCTTATAGTAATTAAGATATTCAGGTTTAGCTGCAGTTACCAAAATTATGAATCTGGGAGGTAAATAAATTCCTGCAGTGTCTTGGAGAGCAGAAAAACAAGATTTTAAGACAGAATCAATTATTTTTAACCTACACCCAGCAGAATCATCAATGTTTTTCAGGCTTACAGATTGGATAGAAATGAGTTTCATCACTGAGTGGCTTTCAGTTCACCTCCTCCTGTTCTTTTTCCAGTGATCAGCGAGAAGGAGATGAGCAAAACGCCGTCAATGGGAAGAAGAGATCCCACCCGGGGAAGCAAACGGCCCGTGAGTCCCACAAAAGGAAAAAAACCAAGAAATCCCACAAGAAGAAGCAAAAAAAGCGCTCGCACAAAAAGAGGAAGAAAAAGAAAAAGGAGCAGGGGAGAGCTTCCACAGATTCCTCCCAGGGGGAGAGCGAGGGCTCAGGAGAGGAGACTCCAAGCACCCGGAAAGGAAAACACAAGCGCAAGAAAAAGCCCAGGAAAGTGCCTGCCAAGGAACCTACCTCTTCTTCTGGGCAGGACAGTGACTTTTCCCATGCAAGCAGCTCCAGCACCAGCAGCTCTGAGGACACTGAATCCGAGGGGAAAAAGGAGAAACGACCCCCAAGGAAGAGGAAGAAGCGCCACAACTCCGTGCCGGAGAGGCAGAGTGAAGTGCCGGAGAAGAGGAGCAAGAGGAAGAACTGGAAGGTGGCGGGGGATGAGAAATCTGAGGACAGCTCTGATGAGGACTGAGGGGTCTGGCTGCAGCTCAGCCCAGGAGGGGAGGACAGAGGCAGGTCTTTGTCATTCAGCACTGCCCCACTGCTCCAGCACTGTGGTTTACACACACCCTGCCAGCCCACAGGGAGCAACCGAGCCTGGGCAGCCTGGCTGCCCTCGGACTCGCCAGGCAGCACTGCAGGACAGCACCTACCTGCCCACAGGTGGGCTCATCCTGCCAGCTTCACATTCTTTGGCTGTGATCAGGTTGTTTTTTTCTTAAATTATGTTTGAACAGATTGCTCTTTTGGCTCACCAAAACAATGGCCAGTAGGAGAGAGGACAGGCTGATAAATCAAGCTGGTAACAGAGGGAATGTCACTGTAACCCCACGGTACTTTTGTCTTCCCATCGTCCACCAAAAGCAGAGCTGTGGGGGCATGCACAGGGTCAGCTGGACATGGAGGGAGCTGAGAGAATATTCCCATTCCAGCTGAAGGTGCAGTGACTTCTTCTCTAATGGTGAAAAAAGCCACCAGTGCATTTGCTTGGTTTAGACTCCTGTCCAGAGCCTGCTGTGGGCTGGCCACCGTGTCTACCTTCCCTCACTCTCTATGGGGATGCTGAAACCACTTGTGCTGACAGAGGGTGGGTGTCGTGTCCTGTCTCTGCTCTGCCCTGCCCAGTGTGTTACTGGAGAAACTGGTACCAGGCCGTTCTCCCTGCAGCGAACAGCCAAGCCTTTTAATAAAATAAATAAATCCAGATGTGTTTGATGCTTTTGTCATTGTTCTGGAGCAAAGCCCGGGGACAGAGCACAGGCTTGGGGAGTCTGGGTGGTGCCTGTGTTCTCCCTGTGCTGTTTGTTTCTGCTTGACCACACTTGGAGGAGATGAAATCAGGGCACTGGGGAAATGTGTGGGGTGATTGTTGTGTGCTGGACAAGCGCACAACAGTGTCAGCTAAATCCTCACCCCAAGCCCTGATTGCCTGTCCTTTTTACACTTCAAATGGAAAGAAAAACGGGATGTTCACGGAGGTGTTTATGGTGTGTACAAAGGTGTTTCATTAGTGAACACACCTGGGTCTGCTGCGGGTGTCGAGGGGTTTAAGACAGAATTATAGAATTACAGAATGGTTTGGGCTGGAAGGGAATTTAGAGATATTCCAGTTCCACGGCCAGGACACCTTCCACCAGGTTGCTCCAACCTGGCCTTGAGCACTTCCAGGGATGGGGCTGCCACAGCTTCTCTGGGCAGCCCGTGCCAGGGTCGGGATTCCTTCCCAAAGTGCCACCTAACGCTGCCTGCGGCGGTTTACAGCTGCCGGGGCAGCTCTGCGGCCGCCGCTCCCTCCGGTGCCGCGCGGAGGCGGAGGCGGAAGCTCGGGCGGCGTTTCCGTGTCCGGGCGCGGTGCCCTTGGAGCGGAGATGGCGCTGGCGCTGCTGCGGGCGCGGCCCCGCGGGGCCGCCCTGGGTGAGTGAGGCCGGGGGCGAGGGGCGGGCGCGGACCGGGAGCCCGGAGGGTGCGGGACCCCCGGAGGGTGCGGGACCCCCGATGACTGCGGGGCCCCCGGTGGCCGCGGTTCCCCCCCGCTGACGCCGCGCCCCCGTTGTCCCCGCAGCTCTCCTCGGCTCGGCCCTGCTCCGCC
>VZTF01006477.1:176047-230790 GCA_013397755.1 Cnemophilus loriae
GTGTGTCTGTGTCTGTGTGTTTGTGTGCGGGGGTCGCGTTTTCCCGGCATCAGGAGAACTCCTTTGCCCAGGCAAACCGCTGTTCCCATCCCTGGAACGGCTCAAGGCCGCGCTGGATGGAGCTCCGAGCAGCCGGTCTAGTGCAAGGCGTCCTGCCCGTGGCAGGCGTTGGGATTAGATGATCCTTAAGGTCTATTACAACCTCCGACTACTCTGTGATTTTGTCAAGAATGGGTTGTAAAGGACCAGATTTTGGCTCGGGTCCTCCAAGGGACCAGCAGCAGTGCAGGGATAAAGGACAGAGATGATGGAGGTGGTACCCAATGGCCATACAGGGATTTGAGATCAAGATGAGCTTCAAGATCCCTCCCATCCCAAACCAGGCTGTGAGTCTGTAATTTCTTGGGCCACTTAGGAGATTTTAGGTGGCAGCTGTAAAAAAGAGCAGAAAAGATTTACACGTGGTACAGTGGTTTTTCTTGGTGTCTTCTTGGGTGATGTAGGGTTACAGGTGTTACCAGCAAAGGAAAGAAAGATCCTAAATGCCCATCGATTTAAGGGAAATGCTGAGCGTTGTTAGATAGGACAGTAACTGTTCAGAGATGTTATTTGTGATAAATAATTGTGCTGTGGTGCGTGAGGCTGTGAGGAATGTGTGTACTCTCACCTCCACCAGCACTAGCGCCAGTTAATAGCACTTCAATCTGCACTTTGCCCAAGTCCAAACTTCAGATCCTTTGCTTTCCTGGTCGCTTTCTAAATTTCTTTTCTCCGTGCCAAAACGAAGGAAAACATTTGCATTGCGGTTTAGGTGGATGGATGTTATCTGTGCGTTAGTTGAGCACTTCAGGAGTGTTGCATTGATAATTTCACTGAGTCACTTCTTGATGCTTTCAGCCTGGGCTGGTGCTCCCGTTGTGTTTCCAAGTATTGCTGATGCTGGGTTTTGGTTTGCAGACTGCCCAGATCTCAAAGCCGTTCCTCCAGCCCTTGGCAGAGGGGCTTTTCCCTGAGAATGTTTCTCCTTGCAGGCAGTTCCAAGGCTGCGTCTTTGCACTGGACAGGCGAGCGAGCGGTCAGCGTGCTGCTGCTGGGGCTGCTCCCTGCAGCCTACCTGTGCCCCGGACCGGCCGTGGACTACTCCCTGGCTGCAGCCCTCACCCTGCACGGCCACTGGTAAGCACAGCAGGGCTCAACTCACAGGAAAAAAGGTTTGGTGGCTCCAAACCTCATCCTGGTCTAGTGTAAAACACCTGCAAAAAGTCCTTGGTCTCCAAGTTCTGTGACAGTCGTGATCTTTGACAAGAGTGGTCGTACTTTGGTCTTCCTTTCTCGCACTGTTCTCTCAGTCAGAAAAGGAATTGATAAAAATCCTCTAGTATCTTAGCCATAGGAGTACTTCCTTGCCCCTGGATGTAGAACTGTGGATGTTTTTAACCAGTGGAAGAACCAGTGTTGTGTGAACAGAGGGAACAGTAAGAGGACAGATCTGTATAAAAATAGGATAAAAATATTCTGCCTCTAAAGCTCTGTGCATCTCAGTGGTGATGAGGTTCTGCATCATAAAGAGCTCACAGCAAATATTCCACTAAGGAAACCTGCAGGATTATTTCCTTTATTCCTGGGTGCATGTTTGCTCAGTGTAGTTGTGCTGCGATGCTTAATGAGAGCAGGGACAGGGCTAATTAGGAGTGGATCCAGCTGCATGGTTGGCCAGACTGGCGGCATCCGCCTTCCTGAGGCGATCCTGGTTTGGGAGTTCCTTGCCACAAGGATAAAGCAGGGTTTTGTGCTGCTTTGGGGGTGCCAGGTTTTCTTAAACCTCAGTTTTGCCCGTAGGAGTTTGTGCCAGGGATTCTTGCACTTCCCTCGCTCTGACTGGGAGCTTTTTCCCAAAACAAGCATCCTGTGCCTTGTGTTGCTGGATAGTTCAAATCTGGACAGGAGTTCACTTCCAGATGTAGAAAAAACCCAAAATATGCTAATTTTTTTGGTTGCCACTCTTCTAATCTAAATGCATACCCAGGAGTCTTGTGTGTCTTTGTGACAATGGCTTGTCCCAGATGTTTCCTCGGTTTTCCTTTTTTTCAGTTCTTGGAAATCAGATGAGCAGGCAGATTCCAAGGATTCTGTTGTCTGGAGAGCTGTGGTCAGCACTTGGTTTCCTCAAGAGAACTCTGAACCAGTCTGTGTATTTTTAATAGAATCTGTGGAATGTTTTGTTTTGCTTTTGAAATAGATGCACCCTCTTTCTGAGTGGGAACTGAGCATTCTTCAGGAAAGGCTGATGGCAGCAGGGGAGAAAAAGCGACGTTTGAGGCGTCTTGGTAGAACGGGGACACAAAGTGGATGGATTTCAGTGAGTGATCTCTGCTGGTTTGAGCTTTTCTCTCTTGTCTAGGGGCCTGGGCCAGGTCATAACTGATTATGTGCATGGAGACGTCCCCGTTAAAGTGGCCAACACGGGGCTGTACGTTCTGTCCGCCCTCACCTTCGCCGGCCTCTGCCACTTCAACTACCAGGACGTGGGCATCTGCAAAGCCGTGGCCATGCTCTGGAGCCTCTGAGGAGCCCCAGCCCCGACACACACGATTGTCCTCTGCTGCCTCTGCTTCATCAGCTTGTGAGCAACGTCCTGCACAACTAAGGAACAGCCAAGGGTCCCCAGAGAGAGCAGCCTGCAGTGGGCTCAGAGCTAGTTTAGAATACATAGAGAAAAAACAGATTGAAACTGGAAAATGTCCAGTGAGAGTGAGTGGATTCAAGCTGCACTGTAAATTGGGATGAATTAATTACATCCGTGGCAGACTTGCATAGCTAAAGGGAACTCTCCTTGTCATACCAGCTTTAATGAGTGTTTTTCTGACTGTTGGTTGGTTTCCTATTCTGTAAAACAAGCTTGGCTTGTGGAAAACTGAACTGCTTCTTCTGACATCACTGGCAGACCCTGTAACTCTTTGGACCCTGGGAGCTGATGTAGAAAAGGGAATACTTTTTTTCTTAATCCATGCAATAAAGAATTTACAGAAATTGTGTGTGTGCTTCTGAACCATTTTTACTGCTTTTGGGTTGCCTACAATGTTTTCTCTGCAGATAGGTCTGCTCTGCCTTACTTCATTTGGCTATTATAAAACAAAGAATATTTGTATGAATTAATACTTAGAGGGGACTTAGACTTGACTTAATACAAGAATAATTAATGTCTCTTAGAAAATACAACGGGAATTGACCTAGAAGAAAAATACTTTTGCAGATTGACTTCAGGAGCATTTGGCTTTCAAGGTTTTTATGTTCATCAGCAACACTTTTTTGAGGTTTATTTTCTAAATACTCTGATCTGTGTTGTCGTGTGTGACTGAAAAGACAATGAACAGGAGGCTGAAGGAACGTTCTGTTTGTTTAGGGTTTTTTTAGGGGGAACTGAGATTGTGGTTTTTAACTTTCTGCTTCATCCTGCCTGACTTTCACAGTGCTAAGGAGTGGAAAACTCTTTCCACATTCTCATGGTACTTTCGTGGTACTATTAATAGTGAGAGGAAGAGAATTTGTGTTACCATCAGTGATTATGCAATGAACAGAACAATCAAGTTGCTGTTTGAATTCTACAAGACTTTCTGGTTATTTTTTTTTAAAAATCTGGATTGGAAGTTTAATTATTAGGAAGAGCAGGTAGCTGGCCAGTTTCTCGCTAGTGTTGTGGTCAGAATGGAGCTGTGGTCTGGTTCGAATACCGGTGTTTGTTATTTTGTCCCGGGGAGGAGGAGGGTGCGGATGGTGAGTCATGGGGAAAGTCCCTCTGGGCAAGCGGAGGATCTCTCATGGAAAGTGTGAGTTTTCCTCACCCAAGATGCAGCTGGATGCGTTTATGCTACCTGGGGGAGAAATTCGTTATCCGAGAGTTCTGGGAATGTAAAAGTCCAAACCTAATTCAAAAGCTGTTTGATCAACAGGCATTAAAGATTTTGGGGATCAAATTCTACAGGACTATGTGGACACGCACATTCCTGTTCCTTCAGCGTGTAATTCTCTTCTATCTGACTGGAAAACGTTCTTCTGCTTTTGGCCAAGAACTTGCATTTATTTTTTAGTAAGTACTGACAGTAGTTAAAACATAAAACTGACTTGTTTTGGATAAGGAAAGACTGCAGTTTATTTTATAAAAAAACCCCTGTATTTTAAACCTGTTGAAGTGTTCCATCATAGGTTGTGATTTTCCTTCTGGCTGAACTTAGATAAACTTATCTTCATGGTTTCATCCACTTCATCTTTTGACAGTTTCTTTAGGATTAATTTTCTCAAGCAGCCTTCTTCCTCAAAGGCCAAGAACATTCCTCGTTCCATTGAGTATTCAAACTTAAAGGCTTTGGAGCAGCAAGATGTAAATGTCTTTTTGAAAAAGATGATGTTGCTTTCACCAGGAATTTCTTTGGGAACTTCTCCTTCCTGAGGAAGGAAAAGGGAACAGGTTAATCCCAGCAGAAGCCCTGACCAGTTTTATTCCAGCTCTGAGTTGTTAATTCTGCCCATTGGATTTGTACAGATGAGGAGAAGGAAGCGGATCCTTACCTTGAATCTAACAATCATTTCTCCACGTTCCCTCTCACAACACATGTAATAACTTTTGTCTTCCACTTGGACACTGAAGGCCACGGGCATCCCTGCTAAGGGCGTGGTGGTTTTGTAGCAGTGAATGCTGAAGTGCATCCCATTGCCTGGAAATAAATGGATTATTATTGATAAGCTGCTCAAAGGGAGCTGCAACAGCTGAACTCAGTGATGGTTTACCATTCAGCTCTGGCTGTCTTCCCAGGATATTTTTCCTGGCAGAAGAGCCAGGACTTGAATTTTTATGGCTTCTGGTTGTGCTTTGTGCAATCAGGCAATAACCAGGGTGCACCAAAGCAGCCGAGGTCAGCAGGCAGTGTGGGGAGGGGGTCACATCCTTTTGTGTGCCTGCCAAAAGTGAGACTGGGATGTGGAGCTTGGCTGGATATAGGTGATCCAGAAATAAATGTGGTCAATAAATAGAGCTGCAAATAAATTGCTGAAGCACCCCAAAAAGTCAAAGCCAAACCGGTAAGTTTATAGCTAATACTATTAGAAGAAAGCAAGACCTTTTAGTGCCAATACAGTGCTTCAGTTTTAAAATGAATTTTTGTAATCCAACATTAAAAACAAGAGGGGGAATTAAGAATTTTGTGGTCAGAGCCAAGCAAAAATCTTACCAGCCCTTTTTCTGCGTGTGACATCCTGCAGGCCTCAGTTTAACCCAGGAATCTCCTCCATCACCAGTGCCCAAGTCACAAAATTTCACTCTCAGCTTAGTTTTATTTATGCAAATGAAGTTTTAAGTCATTACTCTCAGTCCCATCATTGAGTGGATGACTGCAAAGAACAAAACCACCTCTGGGATGGAGCAGCAGAGCAGTGGTGGTGGTTTATATTGGGAAATTACCAGATTGCATCTCCTGGTCTGTCACATCCTCAAAAGCTGCCACGTTCAGGTCTGGGCGCACCACGAGCAGTTGGCTCTTCACATTCCTCAGCACTCGGTGCAGAGTCCTTTCCTTGCAAAGGGCATCACATTCCAGCTCTGCAGCAATAATAAAGCAAAAGTCTTCATATTTTAGCTGTTTGTCCTCAGATCTTGGCAGTTTGCTGCCAGCTTAATCCTGCCATTACGGATGTCACGGGAAAGGAGTTCTTAGGATGACATCACACAAAAGGAAGGCCACATCATTTTTCACACCTCTGCTTGGAGCAGATTTCCCAGAATACAGAAATTTATTTATATAAGTATATAAGTAAGAGAAGCTGCTGTGTTTGTTCATGAGAATCCAGAAGCATCAGTTCTCTTTTGCCCAACAATTAAAGTGCATTGAAAGGTGCTGTCAGGGAAGCCACTACCCTGTGTCTTATGAGGAATTAAAGCAACATCAGCATCAGAAGAAGCAGTGAGCTGATTTTTTTTTTGCAGCCACTCTCAGTTTGGAACTTGTCCTCTCTGGATTAGTGAGTGTGGCCATGTTCATGTGAAATGGGTAACAAAATCATAAAAGATGAGCTCTTAGCTTACCATCGTCGTCTTGGTTCCAAGTGAGCAGTGAAAAAAAAAGAAAGGAAAACAACATTAAGCTGTGCCCCCACAAAAGAAACCACTGTGTGCTCAGGCATCCACCTGCGTGTTTGCACAACCCGGTGTCACCCAGGCTGAGCTGCTGTCACTTGCAGACAGGCTTCATCAGTGAGCACAACGAATGAAACCCCAGTCATTTGAGAACGGGAGTCACCACCAAACCAGAGGTATGCAAAATGCTTTTTTAGGGTTATTTAAGGGTGAGAAGGTCACTCTAAGCCTAAAACTGAGGAATAATTGCATGCAAATTTTTGGTTTATCGATGCCTTTCAGTGAGCAAAAGGACAAGAAGCAATCATTACAAAGTGCTTTTAAAGAAGAAACTTTTCTGACTTTATTCCATAAGGTCGGAAATCACTCACTCACTCCAAGTCCAACCCCCAGCATTCCAACTCTTATGTGTCCTTTCCCGGAACTTTTTGTATAAGCAACAAATATTCCACTGACTTAGATACTTGACTAACAACATTTAAAACTGAGGTGTACAGGAAAGTTAAGTCAAATCAGACTGACAAAGGAATGGCGTTAAATCAGTATTCAAACAAAAAAAGGTTAATAAATGCTCTAATTACCGTCAAAATAGAGGCAGAAATTTTTTCCAAGTTTTACTGCATGCACCAGAATCTCTTCAGCACTCATCTTCACCCTGCCCACAGCACAGGGAGAGGAATCGGAGTTAAGCTCGATACTTCTTACCCCGTAAAGGGATAAAAGTTGAGTCTGCACTGACTGATCTTACCAGGTTCCCCCTAGAAAAGCATGAGCTTCCAAAATACCCAAGTCGGAACCCATTCTGAAAGGTCATCCCTTGCCCTAAAGATAATAAATGTCTTAAAACCAGGTGAACAATGGGAAGCTGGACTGGGATTTTATTGTGCAAACAAAATACCCGGCTCACTTCCAAAGCTTTTTCACCAGTTGAAAATGACTTCTTATACAAAACTGAGCAATATCAGCGTAAGTAAACACGCACACCCAGCGGGATTAGGGTGGGGAATCGCCGTGGTTGCCTTGTCCCTCTAGCAGAGTGCTTTGAGGAATGTATTTGAGAGGGATTTTTTCTCTTTCTATTTGTGTTTTATATGTTTTCTATCTAGTTGTAGCTGTGCAGAAGAGACAGCAGGCTCCCAGCAGCACCTTTGTTTGCAAACGTGCACACCCGGGCCTTAGAAACGAGATATCACAACACCCAAACTGTGCAAGCCTCATCCTTAGCACGTTAACCACAAACTCAAGGGCTCCTCTGTTATTCTAAAGCTCAGGGACACGTACAGGCAGGACTTTTGACAGAGGAAAAAGCAACCCTCGGTTTAATGAGTAAAACAATGACTGGCTTCTTCCCTCGATCATAGAATCAAAAAGGTTGGAAAAGACCTCCAAGATCATCAAGCCCAACCTTCAGCAGTAAAAGATGGTTATTAGACCTTTTACCAAGGACGTCTGAAAGGAATGGCAGAAGCTCAAAGGAGTTTTTAGCTGTCGGACGTGGAATGACTCACCGTGAGGAGCCGCGGGGATGCGGGGCGGGAGCAGAGGTGGCAGGCGGTGGTTCCTTGTGGCTCCTCGGGACCTGCAGCCGGGCGATGGGAGCCGGGAGAAGCACAGGGCGGGTGGGCTGGAGCAGAGGTGGCTCACGGTGGTCCTTTGTGGCTCTTCGGGAGTCCTTTCTGGCTCCGCGGGAGCCGCAGCCGGGCGATGGGAGCCGGGAGAAGCGCAGCTGCGGAGCTGCCGGGGTCAGGATCGGCGCTGTGCCAAAGCCACCCCCGGTCACTGCCCCGCCGCCGCCGGGGATGCCCCAGCCGGAGGGAAGCGAGCGCTGCCGCAGCGATGCCGGGAGGGGCTTTATAGCGGCTGGCGGGGGCCGAAATCGGGCCGCTTTCCCAAGATCTCTGCCTACGTCCGCACTTCTCGCGTGGCATTTCCCCTCCTCGCTGCGGGACACAGCGCCTATGCAAATCAGGGGTTGCGAAGGTGGCTCGGTGCCGCTCGGTGTCGCGCTGATGTCAGCGGGCTCGTCCTGTTGCTCCACCAGTCTCTCCGGCCGGCCCGTGAAGCCTCCACGGCAGTTTTGAGGCGGGTGCTGCCCGTGCCCGTCCGGCTTCCCCTTGCTGGCTCCGCTGCGGGAAGCCGCTTCGGGATGGAAATCAGCGCGCTGCTGGCTCTCGGTGGCAGCAGTGCCGAGGAATGCTGGCACGGGCTGGGAAATCTCCTGTGCCAGCCCTCCGTGCAGAAGCAGCTGCTCGGCAGGAGTCCAGCTCCCGTTTTGGGTACCGCCCCATCCCTGCATCCCGCGCTGCCTTAGAGCGGTGTTTGCAGCGGCGGACGCGGGAACGGCAGTGATGGGACAGGCCCCAAAAACCCGGGCAGCGAGCTTGGGAATGAGTAATTTACCATTTGTTAACTGCAATCTCCACGCCTCGATTTGCTGTTCCTTATCCTTATCAGAATCCAGAGCACTCAGCCCTGCAGCTCCATGGGGCAGTTGAAGAGCCCCAAGTTGTGGGGATGAAAAAAACTCCCCAACCCCCCCAAATCGAACCTGAACCCAAGCCCCCAAGACATTCTCTCAGCTGTTCACATGCCTGATACTGCTCTTGGAGGTAAAAAAAACCCCAAATTTCATAGGGAATGCTTTAATATCTATACGATAAACGTGAGGAGATGATTTTGAGGTTAAAAGCACATCTTTCACCCTTATTTGAAATAAGAAAGATAAAAACACTTTCTCTTTTACTAATAACCCTGGATTTTGGCTGGTTTAGCCAAGAATCTTTTTTTAAAAATGAATGCTGTATTAATAATTTATCATTTAAGTTTAAATATACATTCGGATCTATTTATTTTGTATTAGCTGTTGGCACTAGTATTTTTGGCCTATTGATATTCCACACAAAGCTATCAGGAAGGAGTTCTTGGTCTTTCATGTCAGCCTTAAAATTCAGTTAGGTCATTGAACACATTGAATAAAAGGCATTTCCTTCTCTTTTGTACACATATTTGCATTTTTCAGGACCAGATCTAACTCATACAATAGCTTTTGGGGTACAGTTTAAACTTTCATTTCTCCTGGAATTTAATATCTCCAATATTAGAGGAACTGCAACTACTTTTGGAGTAATGGCTTAGATAATTTTTCTCCAATTTTAAAGGAACTGGAACTCCAGTAAGAGTGACCTCTCTCCCCTTACATAATTTTCTTTCAAGGTTACTTTCAGTCTGAGCTTTATCCATAGATTATCATGTCCATAAGATAATGGAAATGAAAATTCAGATGTTTAATTTGTTTTACTTCAGGTAAAACACCACTCCAGGTAGTCTGTTAATAAAACCTACAAATGGTGAAGCAATTAAGTAAACATCTTAAGAACATTTTCCTAACATGTTCTGCCAAAGCCGTTTCTTAATGTTTAGATAGTATTGCTAATAACAATCATATCTATAAAATATTTGATAATTAAATGAAGTGCGCCAGGGCAGCTTATTAAAATATATTTCTACTTTGGGGAAGTATTTAGTTCTTGTTCCTTCAGCAGTCTGATTTTTCATGCTGATATTTTAATTTTCTGTTTGCATAATGTATGTGAGATTCAGATCCTTTCTTCTCTTCAAAACAGAAGACAGAGATAAAAAGAAAAAAAAATTTTAAAAAAGAAAAAACCCACCAAGCCAGAGGCAAAATTTACATAACATCACATACCATGCCATAAATCACATACCATAAAATGACTACGTATCATTGTGTAAATCACATAACATAGCATAACATTAACAAAACTTCAGATCTTGAGATGATTTATTTCACCGTAGTGAACAAGGATAGGATTTAGGAAAGCGGTGACTTGCTGTGGTATTTAATCTCTTTGGATGCTGAAAGTTCTCTCCTGAATTGTTGTGTCCTGTTCGCTCCTCTTGCAAAGGAGCCGAGGGTGGTTCAGTCACTTCTTGGTGAAACCAAATACCATTGTTACCCACAGAAGTGAAACACAAGCTCAGGAAAATACAGTTTTATTCACCATTCTTTAGAGAGAGAGAGAGAAAAAAAAATGGTCTTGGCCAGTTGTGTGTTTTGGTGGTGTTACTCATTTTAGTAATGAGTTACTAACTAGAGCTGTTGCTCATTTTAGTGTTGTTACTCATTTTACCGTCTGATCTCTCAGATTGCACTGATTTCTGGTTCGTGTTTTGAGGCAGATCCATCGAGCCTGAAACGTATTCCAGGTATTTCGCGTAGAAGGTGAAATTTGATGGGAACGGTTTGAGGAACTGTTTAAAGCTTTACTAGAAGCGCCCGAGCCGCAGCCGCTCCCTCGGCCCTCAGGGGGCACCTCGGGCCGCTCCTGGTGCTGCCACCGAGCCGGGCAGGGCTCCAGGGGCGCTGCCAGCCCTGAGGAGAGCGGGTGTCCCTTGTTTCTTGTCCCTTGTTTCTTGTCCCTTGTCCTTTTTCCCTTGTCCTTTTTCCCTTGTCCCTTTTCTCTCGTCCCTTTTCCCTTGTCCCCGCAGGCGCTGCCCCTCACGGCCATTGCCCGCCCTGGGCCCGCCCGCCTAAGGGGAAAGCGCGGGGCCGGGGGTCCCTCCTGGCCGCCTCGGTGCCCTCAGGCCCTGAGGGGAGCAGAAAGGGAGAAATCCCCTCGGATCTCGGCTTTAGGGACTCCCCGCCATTCCCCCGCCGTCTCCAGCGCCTCTGAGGCGCTGCCTCCCCCGTGAAGGGAGCACCCTTGCAGAGGAACAAGCTGCAGGTTTTACCCTTTTTTATTTAAACATCCTCCCCAGCGTGACCGCTCAGCAAACACCGCGTGCTTTTCGTGAGGCAGCCATGGCGAGCAACTCGCAAAAAGCGGATAAGAATAGAAATAAAAGCAAAAAGATGGAGGTGAGTGGTGCTGTGTGAGGGAGGACCCCCCATCCCATGTCCTCCTCTGGATTGAAGGCACAGAGATCCAAGGCACTTTCGGGAGGTTTAGGGGAACATAAATGATTTTTTCACGTGGGGAAACTGCAGTTTCTCTGAGGGCTTGAAGCCCAAAATAATTGGGTAAGCATTGGGACATATTTATATAGAACTTCTTGAGAGCGACCTTCTGAAGTACACCAGCTTTTACTGAGATGTATATACTACATATATCAGTATATATATATAAATATGTGTGTATATATAAATAAATCAGTGTGTATATATATACAGAGATCTCAATCTGGTACTTCCCATCCAGCTCCCCAAGATGCTCATGATTTTGTGAACCCAACACCAGCTACATTTTCTCCAAAAACACCCTCAAGATCTTTTCAAACCTCTTCTTTCTCTCAGCTAATCTCTGTGCTAAGCTTATTTTAAATCCCAGAACCTGTGTTTTCCCTAATGTGCTCTGCTGTTAGAATGAAGCTTCAGAAAATCCTCAGCTGTCTGACAAAACAGATTTGGCTCCTTCTGAGGACTCGCGGTCCCCTTCCAAGACTGAACCACTGGAAAATGTTTTAAATGGTGATGTATTAAATATACTGGAAGTAAGTATGGAGTGACCTAATTTTATGTTGAGATTCATCCAAATGTCTAAACATTTTTTTTTTCTCTCTTAACAGAGATGAGCAAAGAAATTAATAATTTGTTATCAAAATATGCTGACATTATAAGGCAAGTTAACTTTGTGCTATTTGCACAGCAATTTTTAAATTCTCTAGATAAGATGGATGGGTGGCTGCAGTTTAGAGAAATTAGCGCTGAAAACTGTCAAACACAGATGTTGAAAGAAAAATGCTGTTTTCTGTTACAACAGAGAATTAGTTTGGTCAGAAACTGGGCATTGACAGACAACCCATTTTTAAGAAAAATATAAAACTAGTGAGAAAGTTAATGGCATTAGCATTGATTTTAACTACGGATTTCTTCACTTTAGTGCAAGAGCAGCGTTGGATTCTTCTCATGTCCAGGAACTTGATGAGATCTTAAAAGAAGCCCGGGCCATAGAAAACCACTTAAAGCAGAAAAGAGAGAGGCTGAAACAGAGATTCATTGTCATTGCCAATACTCTGCAAAGCTAAATGGAGTTTGTTATAGAAATGCAGAGCCAAAGTTGTGTTTGTGTATGGAACCAAACTGTGATGAGTGTTGTATTGTCTGTTTCTTGTTTAAATATTTCTGGCAGAAATTAACTTTCAACAAGTTAAGCGGCTACTTAGTGTTTAAATACATAGTGTAGTGGTAGTTAGTAAAAACAATTCTGAATATCTGTTTTAAGTCCTGTGACTCCAGGGATTAAGACATTAAGCCACCTGGTTTTTACTGGTTAACCCATTAAACACAATAAAAAAACATTTCTGTGAAACACAGAATTTTATGATGTAAGGGGAAAATGACCTCATATTATTTCATGTTAACCATTTTCTGGTTATGATTTTTTTTTCTTTCTACTTTAAAAAATGTTTTTGTGCTAAAATCTTAGTAGAATATACTTGCAATGTTATTTCCATTTTGCCTCAGAATGTAAACAGCTTGAAAAAATCAGCTTAGAAATAAGAAAGTTCTATAAAGAACTTCGAGAAAGTATGAAGTCTTAATTTCAAATGCATTGTAATACTGGCACATGTGTTACATTTCAAGGCCATGTTGATATAAAACATAATGAAAGCTTTGCTGTGGAGGTCAATAAATAAATAGATAATATTAACATGATCTAGAATTACAGTGTTATTTTGTTATTTGGCTCCGTGAGTGTTGTTTGCTGATATTCAGTTCTTCTGAGAACACTGAGCTCCTTTTCTTTCTTGTCATTTGACTCTGTTAAAAAGATGAAGCATGGAATGTACAAAGGATCACTTGTACAAAGAGTGGGGCTTATATAATAAAGGGAAGTGCTGGAATAAGATATATTTCCATCTCTACCCCAGTAGTGTGCAGTGATTTCCTCTTTAAATCCTCTCAGACCTAATCCACCCTCCTTTCCCCCTTTCCTTAGCTCAAAGCCAAATGTGCTACGTGTCACAGCGACATGATTTAAAGCAAAGAATGAGAGGAACCGGACATGTAGGGTGAGATTTAGATCCCTAAGGATGCAGATATGTCTTGAGCAGGATTTTCAAAGTGCCTAAGCACGGTGTAAGCGCCTTACACGCTTAGGAATTCTGGAAAATCCCGTAAGGTGCCTATCTGCATCTTTAGCATCTAAAGGCTTTCCAAAGTCTCACCACTGCTCTGCAGCATATTTAGCAGTCTCCTAATTTTTCCCTGACATTCTCACGCTTGGTAATGCTGTTTATACAGAGAAATGTGGGAGAAAAAGAGAAGATTTAGGAAGTGACATTTTCTAAAATACTGTGCTGGGTGCTTCTAAAATCCACGCTCATCTGTAGTGATGACACAACCCAGAGTTCCAAAATTATGTCTGCCAAGGGTCTGAACTCAGCCGTTCACCCACAGTTATTTATGGAAGCCTTTAA
Source organism: Cnemophilus loriae (assembly GCA_013397755.1). Classification (NCBI taxonomy): domain Eukaryota; kingdom Metazoa; phylum Chordata; class Aves; order Passeriformes; family Corvidae; genus Cnemophilus; species Cnemophilus loriae. The sequence goes on from VZTF01006477.1 coordinate 189,615, forward strand.
AGAAAAGTTACACAAATTTAACTACTGAGGAATATCTGCCTGTTACTGCATTTTAGCTGTTTGTGCCTGTGGAAATCGTGCAGCCATTTTAGATCATCTGGGTTTGGATTCTCTCCATTTAGTTTATGTGGCCAATATATCCGACTATTATTAAGCATCAGAACTTAGATCTTGGCATACAATAATTTCATAAGTCTTTTCCCTTAGGGGATCAAGTGTTCCTGTTGCAGCAGTTCGCTCCATTTAAAAACTTCATAAAATCCAACAAAAATGAGTAAAACTCCACTTTTTAGAGCAATGAAGAACTGCTTAGTGCAGTTCAAGATGTATTTTCAGAATGATGACTCTCGTTTTTCTACAGTGATTTCTAATACAGTTGGTTGTCATTCCACTTAAGAACATTTAATAGAGTGGGATCCCTGGGGCAATAAGAGGAATTTAGAATTTGAGGAGATACTGAAAGTAAAGTCAGTGAGTATGGCCACAGTAACCTGTGTGAGCTTATGAACAGTGTGGTTATAATTATTACATTTTTTAAATTACTAAGAGCACCAAAGCTTCTGGTTTTGCTGCATGAATATAGGTGAGGATATATATAAAAATGAACTAAGTAAAATGAATTAAATATCCATTTTTAGATGTTAAGATTTAAATATTTATATTTATATTTAGACATAAAATCAGAGCAACAAAGCTTCTGATTTTGCTGCACGAATATAGGTGAGGATATCTATATATAGAAATAAACTAAGTAAAATGAAGTCAGTATCTGTTTTTATAGAGTTTAGGCTTGAAATGGCGAGTTCAGAAAGTTTAAAACATCCATTGAAAATAAGCCAAGCCTCTCTTGTGAAGTTAAATAATGTTTCAGCAATGGAAATACATTAATCATTTATAAATCCATTTATCACTCCCCTTTTAAAGGGAGCTTTCCATAATTATTGTGCTGGCCAGAAATACAGAGCACTTTTCTGCTGGCTGCTCTTTAGTGTTCCACTCAATATCTTATGATTTGGACATACCCATTGCACACTGTTTTCCTTCTAAACCATTAAAAAATAAAAATTTATCACTTTCCTATTTGACTACAACTTGCCCACCCCACGAACGATGCTGCTGATTGCCCCTTGTGTGGATTTCAGTGTTTATTGGGAGAAACAAAGGAAGTTTTCTCTTCTCATCTGCCACTAAAGGCTCATCCACGCTCTTCCAGAGGAGTGAGCTTCTCGTGAAACCCACCTGGCACCCATCCCGTCCCTATCCGCTTTCCTGTTTTACTGCAGGAGGTTTGGACAGAAAATTAATTGGCTTTAAAGCTGCTAAATCTGATCAGCAAAGCTCAGCTGGTAACTACGTTTTCTTTAAAGCTTCTCCCCTCCTCGTTTAAGCCCCAGCCTATAAATTAACAAGAACGTCTAAGATGACAGATCAGTAACAGAATATAAATGGATTTTTTTTTAAATCTGGAAGCATCTCAGACAAAGTTCTGACCCTCCTGGAGTCAAGGGGATCTTGCCACTGAGTCTTTGTATTTCTGAGCTTGCTGTGAATTTCTCCACAGGCTGGAAATTGTAAGTGATGAAAAACTCAGTTCCTCTCATTGCTCTTCTATTATCTAAAAGCTAAAAGTGGGAAATAACTGATAATGCAGAGAGTTTGGCTCATCAGTGATGAGAATTCTTTCCTGAGAAAAGGCTAATTTTGACTGTTTACTTAAAATGAAACTGCCTTTTAGCATAAATGTGGGTCAGAACAGAAAAAGACCAAATCTAGTAGGGAATAGAGGTGTTTGAGGCTCAGGACATTCTGTCCAGAACTAATCAAAATTCAATTTTGCTAATGGTAGAATGTTTGACCTTTGAATTGTCTTTGATGTTGGCACTGGAAAAGAACAGAGTGAGTGTTTTGCATCATCAGGGGGAACAGCTAGAAAAAAACAGCAGGGCAATGATCCATAGCTCAGGCAGCCTAAATCCCATTCTGGAGAGAGTCTGGAGGAAATTTCCTAACTACGACTTGGATAAAAATAAATTTTAAAAATAATTCCTTTATGAGAATAGCTGGCTTAATATGGAAAAATTACCAGTGGGTAAAGCTTGGTGTGAGGTCATTGGCACCATCATGTGTGATGTTATATAAAATAAGAGTAATCAGTAAGTAGGGGCAAATAAATGAGTTAAAAAGTAATGAATACTCATTTTTTTTTCTGCCAGATTAGTCTATGTGATATCATACAGTGATTTTTTTTCCAGCTTTGCTTATTCCACATTATTCCAAATGATTTAGAAAAAGGACTTTAGAGAATACGGTGTATTTTTAAAAGAGCAGCAAACTAGAAGTCACAAATGCATCAGTAACATACATTAAAAATTCATTGTAATCTCAAGACGACAAAGGGTCGAGCGGAAATCAAGATTTCCAGAAACCAGAACTAATAAAGAGCTGAGAAAAGGTGATCTGTGGGGAAAGATTGAAGCAGCTGGGTTTGTTGAGAGAAAGCACAACTCAAGGGAGGGCACGATGAGTTAGAGAAGTCAGGGTTTCGTTGGGTCCTGCAGGAAGGACAGGAGGAAATCAGCTTAATTCGCAGCAGATTTCGGATGAGAATTAATCTGTCTGTGGAACGGCGTCCCGGGAGTGCTGTGTCTGCTGCCCTGCTGCCTCTCCGGGCACAGCACAGCTTTTGAGAGCTGCTTAATGACCTGAAATAAATGTTTCATCACATTTCCGAAGCGCTGGCAGCTCGCTCCTGGGCATCCCGAGGGGAAGAGTCTGTCCTAGGTCCAGCCCAGCTGGGAACGGCAGAGCACGGCCCATCCTGCTGGATTCGGTGGGGGAATCTGGCGTAGCAACCAATATTCCTGAAACCTTGAGATTCATTAAGGTGCAAAATGGCCACTCGGGCTTTGAAACAAAAGTATTTTGCATCCCAAGTATTTCTGGGAGGTGAACAAGAAGGCAAGGTGACGGGAATTGCTGAAGGAATTACCTGCAAGCCTGGCTGCTCTGACACACAGATCCACATCCCATTCTTCCCTGTCTTCCCGTCTCTCCGGCTACGGCAGAGCCCTCGAGCATTTTTGCCAGGCTCGATAATGCCCTGGCAGGCGCAGCTCACCTGGCCCAGGTACACGGAGGGTTTGGGGCCGAGGAGGGCAGGGCTGGCGGCAGGACCTGCCCCGGCCCGCGGAGGGGAGCGCGGGCAGCGCGGCTGCTCGGGCACGGCTCTTATTGTGAAAGGATGATGAGAGGCAGCGCTCAGCTCCCGACCATCACTGTCTCCTGTTCGCTGCCTTGGCACCGCTACCGCTAGCCGATGCCTTCTGCCCGCCCGAATATGTTCGCCAAAATCCTTTTGTCCGCCGCCAGCCTCCTGCTCGCTCATCTGCTGCATTTCCTCCGCTCTTTGATGCAATTCATGCCAGGTAAAATGCGTTAAAAACAACCCCTTTCATTTCATCCCCTCGGGAAGAGGCTGCTGCTGCTGACACGGGTCGGGAGAACAATTCCTATTGTCAGAAATTCGGAACGGAGCGATTTGAAGTCTTTGTTAGATGGCAGAAAACGTCTGTTATTTACTGAATAGATAACCGGGAGAGGCAAGGATTACAGCAGGTACAGATGGTTTAGAGCTGGAAAAGCAGCACACAGCAGATTCTCTGTGCGAGGGAGCCAGCTGGAAGTGGGCAGGGAGAGGGTTCTCTGGAGCCACATCTTTGCCGAGGCTTTAACCAGAACGTGCAAACGGCGAATTACCCAATGGATTTTGTATCATAGCCCGACTCTGCACTTTGTGTCATCACTGCACAGCTCTAGCTGCTTTTTGTTTGGGTTTTTCATTTCTTTGTTTTGTTTTGTTTTGTTTTGTTTTGTTTATTTGCTTGCTGTTTTCAGAAATTAGGAACCGATAAAAACCATGGCTTAATTCACGCGAATTCCTGCTCTTTGCTGGTAGTGGTGTTTTCCTGCCTTTAAATTCAAAGCATTGCTTCTGGGGTATCCAAAAAGCTGAAAAAAATCTCAAATCTGCCTTCTTGTGCCACCAAAAGACCCCAAAGTGTCGATTTCTGCTGGGAAATCAACAGCTATCTCATGTGCAAGGGTTCACTGTCGCCTCTGTCCTTTCCTCCCTTTGAGCCTTCCCCTGCTCCTTTCCCCCATTTATTTTTTCCCCTGTGTTTTCTGCCGTTTCTTTTCTGTTTTTCTCTGCTCCTCTGGCTGTTAGCGAGGAAGTCGCTGGCTGAGCCCCGGGCCATGGGGAACCAAGCGGCTGCATGGAACAAGGAGCCCAGCACGGGCGCTTCCCGGCACTCCCAAGGCAAGTGCCGCACCTTCCTTTTGGAAATCCCTGTGGGAGCTTAGGGGAAAGCTGGAGCCTGGAGGGCACAAATCCACAGCTCCAGTTCGGGCTGGGGGTTGGGGAAAACTGGTTTGCTTCCATGTTGTGCCGATCTGTGTCTTACGGGGAACAAAACACAGCCTGTGCCAGAGGATTATTCCCAGTTCGAATGATCCTCGGAGAAAACAGAATTCTCGCCCCACTCTACCTGCTTGAAGAATATAACGAGCAAAATTCTATTTGCTAAATTCTGCCCTTAATTCTGGATGTCCTTCTGAGTCAAACAATCAGACTGTGTGTGGAGAGGTGGCTCCCGAGCCTTGGGTTTGAACGTGTAGGTTAAAATCGAAATGGATTTGCCCTCTCGCCTGCGATCCCCGTGTCAGCAAATGGCTCCCATGGTTCCGCCATCCCCAGTTACAGTTTTCATGTCCCACCCACAGGTGTTAAGTACAATTTAATGTCTGATTTATGGTGACTCCACCCACAGCAGCTTTCTCTTCAAGAGCCTGATCCTTCGTCCTACCATTTCTGGATATAAATAATCAATAAATAATCAGTGCTGGGCTGTCAGTTTGTACGGGGCAGTGAAATCATGGCACACACAAAGCGCCAGGCCAGGATAACTGTGGAGTGATTGCCCGCCATGTTTAGAAAAGATCGGAGCAAAGTTACAGCTCCGTGTTTGGCACTGCCTCTGCTCCGGTACACCAAAGACTTTAAGCCTGTTTTTAAAAGTCTGAGGTAGGATGGAAACTACAGTGGAGACTTGAGGGTTCTGAGAGGGCAGGTTGTGATCTTGCGCTGATTTTCAGATGTTCAGGCACACACAGAGAGCCCCACTGGGACAGTAGAGCTTTTATTGTGGATTCAAATTCTTCCATCTCAGAGCATGGCCAGAACGGAAGAAAGAGTAATTTTACTTACATGTTGTTCAACATTAAAAACGAGTCTGCCTTCTTCAGAGAGAGATTGGTCCCTTCTTGGGGAGCTGGATGTTACGAGAAGTTTTGATTTATGACCGAGCTTTTCCTGAGGGTGAGACACCTTTCTTGCAATTGCTCAAGAACTGTGTTCAGATAGGAGCTCTTTGTGTTCCATGAGCTCAGTGCATTCACATTGCAGTTAAAAATGACAGTTATTATTCAAATTTATTTTTGTTTAATAGGGAAGACATGTTGGGTTATCTTTTCTTCTTCTTGCACCCCTCTCCTCCTCCTAGCTATCCAGAATTGTCTGCAATGCCTTGCCTTGATTCTGGAAGCTTCCGTTTTGGCTCGTCTGGCTGTTGTGATTTGATCCCATTTTGCACTCCTTTCTGCCAGGCTCTTCAACTCATTTGAGTGATTCTCAGAAGAAAAAAAGAATCCATTCTCTTGCTGTGCTTCTTTCTCGCTCTCTGGTCCAGGGTTGGGGCATTCCCTTAAATATTCTTGTTGTTTATAGTCCATTCTGTCTAAACTCCCCTTTGTAGGGGATGCTTTGGAATGAGTTCTAAGGAGATGAGTTCTAACTAGATCAGATTTCAAGAAGGATTACTGAGATGATCACGTGAGTGGTTATCACAGGACAAAGAAAACAAAAAGAACTTGGCTTACTTAGCTTAGGAAGTGATATGATTCTTCACCCTAAATGCAACACGAGGAAGGCAAAACTACCAAAGCCACCCACCGGAGCTGCCAGAAAAACAAGAATAATGTCCTTCGGTAACTTCAAAGCATTTTCCTGATCATCTGGACAAGGAGCAGTTATCCAAAGAAGGAATAAGTGCCTGTAGATACAATAATTTTTACGACAGAGTTCTTATATATGAATTTCTTGGACAGCAGTTGGGAGGGGTGGGCTCAGGAGGTCTTTTCCAGCCCTGGTCAGGCTCTTTTGTGGAACGCATCTTTCCAAAATTCCCATTCACAGTGCTGGCCAGGAAGTTTCGATGTAGTGCTGTCCTGAGTCGTGCCAGCTTTGTTTCTGTTTGGATGCAAAATGGCTCCGTATGGACGTGTTCCTCTCGTTCTTTAATGCATACTTTGTACCTGTGCAAACAAAATCTGAGCTTCTGCAAGCACTTCAGAGATCTAAGGGAGGATTTGGGGATTGACAGATTGGAGAACTACGTTGGAATCTTGCATTTTACCTTCCGGCGATCCTAAAGCCAATCCTGTGGGTGTTTTTGTGTGGAGAAACAAGCTCAGAAAAATTCTGCCTGCCAACTCAGCTCTTTTGCAGATATTTTGGCTGACATGGTGAATTTCCTCTGTAGATGTTGAGCAAAGGGTTTCAGAGGAGGGAAATTGGGCAGCAGCTACACTTGGTCAGGATGTAGGCCAGAAGCAGCAGTGGTGAAAGAACAAAAAATCAGAGTGAATTCAGTACCAGCCTGGACTCCAGTTAGCGTGTGGTGTCTGCGCCAGCCCTGGCTGATGGAGTTCTGAGCGCCACGTGCCCTTTTGGATCAGTATTTCGCTCCCACCTCAGGGCGCAGCAGTTCCAGGCTGGTTCCGTGCTCCGTGGGCTCGGGGAGAGCAGCACAGTGGCTGCACTGAGGGCAGGATGGGCAGGTGCCAGCCCGGGGAGGGAGGCACCCCCGGGTAAATCCACCTCTGCAGCTAAATGGATTGCTAAAACAATCCTTGTGTTGATGAGGCTTTGCAAACCAGGCTATGGGAGCCAATCACTGGCATCACTGGTAGCTCACAGCGTTCCAATCACTTCACGCTCTCCTGGGGCTTTTGTTCTCCAGCTGGGACTAAGAAGGGGTTATTGCAGTCAAACCAGAGGCTCCATCAGAAATTATCCTTCTCTGCTTATTCCCCTGACAAATAAAACTTGTAAATCTGATCTGTCCCGTAAACGTACTTCGGCTCAGTTTCAATTGTGCTCTTCCATTTCTTTTAGGATTGCGGTTGTTTATTTTTCTTCTCTCAGATATTCATGAAATTAAATCCAAATATACATTTATTTGATTAGAAGAAAAGTTATCATCTTTCCCGTCCTCCTATATTCTATTACCTCCTTTGGGCTTCAGAACTGGTGTCTCTTGTGTATTAACTACAGCAGATTAAAATCCACTGGATTTTCAGCTCCCTGTGGACATGTTGGGTTTTGTGGCTTTACCTTGAGTATCCACCATAATTTGGCTGCTTGCAGATGCTGAATGCTCTTCTCCTTGACATCCAATCTCAAGATCTAGCGTTTGTCACTTTATTCCAGTGAAAATCTCAATTCCGTGGTTTTTGTTCTCCCTGCACTCTTTGAAGGTTTCAAGAATTTCCTGCCCAGCCCACCCAAGGAGCAAATGCCCTGCCACAGACCCAGAGGGCTGCCGTGCATCTCCCCCTTAGTGCAGAGCGTGGAGGAGACCCCCGAGCCCATCCCGGCCAAGATCAAAGGACATATTCCCACATGGATTAATGGAAACCTGCTGAGGAATGGCCCTGGCAAGTTCGAGTTTGGCAATGACGAGTAAGTCTCCTCCAAATGAATTTTTAAATGGTTCTGGCCCGAGCTGTGCCTAAACCTAAAGGGGACCCCCCTCACCACTATTTGGAGCATCTTTTAGTTTCTTTTTACGTAAGGGAAGGAAGAAGTCTCTTTTGAGACTCTTTTGAGAGCAGTTGCTCCCTCATTTGGAAACTCCCATTTGCTGCAAAGAGGAGTTGAATGGTGAAGTCACCCAGGCTGGAGAAGCTGAGTCACAGAGATGCTCTCCTCACCCACTCACTGTGGTGGGATGGGGAATAAAACATCCCCAGCTCTGGTCCTCTGTCCTGAACAAAAACCCATCCCAGAGCACTCTGAAACCCAGGGCAGGAATTTGGAGGGCTGGTTGCACCAAATGGTGTGAGCTGCTTTAGAAGCAAATCCACCCAGTTTTAAAAATAATATATTAAAATATTTCCAGAAGGCACTTGCTGCCTGTGGCTTGGAATGTGCGATTCTGGTAACTGACAACCGAGCTGATGGCAGCAACCTGCCATAGCTGACCTCCTTCTCATATTCCAGAGTTAGACCATCAGGTGTTCTGGGAGTCTCACAAACTCCTTGGTTTGGAGAGAATAACATCCTGCGAGAAGCTGAGCGCTAAAGGCCACTGGGTTTGCAGTGATAACTTCTACTGTTGTACAGTACAGCACAAATTCTATTCCCTGTGCAGGAGGGGGTGGTTTACCTGTATGGATTATTTCCCAAAAACCTTACACACAGCATTTTCAGACATCACATCCCCCAGCTGCGAGTACACTCGTTTTGTTTTGTTTTGTTTTGTTTTGTTTTGTTTTGTTTTGTTTTGTTTTGTTTTGTTTTGTTTTGTTTGATTCAGGCGTTTTCCCAAACAAAGCTGTGCCTGGTTAATTGTTCAGGGGATCTGGGAATCAGCTTTTACAAACAACAATAAAACAGAAGAGCAGAACATCATAGAGTGCCCAACTCCTCTTCTTCATCTCATTTTTCTCTCTCCTGGAAGGTTTAACCACTGGTTTGATGGCATGGCCCTGCTGCACCAGTTCCAGCTGGCCCATGGCTCGGTGACCTACAGGAGCAGGTTCCTGCAGAGCAGCTCCTACCTGAGGAACAGCCAGCACAACCGCATCGTGGCCTCGGAATTCGGCACCTTGGCCATGCCAGACCCGTGCAAGAGCGTCTTTGGGCGCTTCCTGTCCCGCTTCGAGCTGCCACGTAAGAGCAGTGCTGTGAAAAATGAGAATTGCTCTGAGATTTTCTTGGAGGAACTTGTGGTTAGGTGGGAAGGGAGGTGTGAGGAAGTCTGACAGACTTTCTGCGAGCCCGTGTTTTTCTTAGAATATAGCCCAAACGCCAAAATTATGCAAATTGGTGTCAGCCTTCACTGGGGGAGGCAGAGTTTGATGTTTTAATGCCACTTCAGCTTGCTCAATCCTGGATCTTGTTGCAAATTTCCCACAGAAGTCTCTCCCTGAGAGAACATCCTGTGCAGTGCTGATAATGAGCATTACACCCTGATGTTCTACCTGAGACAAAGCTTTGCCCTTAGAACACCTTGCCTGGCTAAGCTTGTAGGGTAAGTGGGCTAATCCCTCCCTTCCTGGACCAAGGGACAGGAGATTATTGAGTAGGGTGAGGGACGGTGCTGCACCGGAATGGAAGTTCCAGGACCTTTAGGATTCTGTGTACGTCAGGGAAGAAAGAGGCTTAAATGCAAGCAAAGTGTTCCCCACTAAAAGCAGAGCAGGCCTGAAGTTTGCAGCTTGTTGCTCATGCTATGAGCACCCTCTGCTTCTCCTCTCCCCTCCTGCCATGTCATCTGTCCTTTCCCAAGCTGCTCACACCTTCACTCATGGTGACGCTCCCCAAATCCCCACCCCAGCTCCCTCAGGACATTCCAGACCTATCCACATCCCCCACGTGCCTTTGCCCAGCTCCAGCAGTGATTTCCATCCCTGTCCTTGTCCCTTTAACCCGGCTTTGCCTGCGCAGTTTCCCTGTGTAGATTAGCGAGATATTTCCAATCAATCACGCAGGGATTAATGTCACTGCAAATGGGTTTATTTGTTTAAACACGTCTAACTTGCCATAATGTGACATGAGCTGCACAGAGCTGCGCACAACTCTGGGATTTCTGTTTCAGAGCCCAGTGACAACTCCAGTGTGAACTACGTGCTGTACAAAGGGGATTATTACGTCACCAGTGAGAACACCTTCATGCACAAGGTGGACCCAGAGACGCTGGAAACGAAGGAAAAGGTGTGGGCAAGTGGGATGAGGGAGCTGGGGTACAGATGGTTCACCACCACACCTTGCAGGCTCCAGGGGGGATCCAGTTCCAAAGGAATTTGTCTGAACCTGCAGCAGCTCTCTTTTGAGTCCCTGAGCAGCCCGTGGGGCAGCAAGGCAGCTCTCAGGGGCGGAGGTGCTGTCACTGCCTGGCTAGCCACAGCTGGCATTTCTCATCTGCTCGTCTGCACCTCTCAGCAGAACAGGAAACAACTTTTTCCTGTGTGCAAGAAAAAGTGAACACTGCTGATCTCACATCTGCCTTTTCCCTGGTGCTTTGCTTTCATATCTCTTCCCTTTATCTGCTTTTTACACCTCAAGCTTTGCACACTCCAAAGCTGCCCTTGATCAAACCCTCTGTGCAGAGGGGTGGTTCAGCAGCCCCTTGATTTTCACCCCCGCTAGGAAATGACCAAAACATCAGAGGAGTTTTTCCCCGTGTCCTGTGCATCCTCTCCCAGGAGCGTGGCTGGATGTGACAGAAGGATGTGACCTGGGACAGGACAGCATAAGCCACGTGTCCCTCTGCCTGCACCCTCACAGGGCATTTGGGCTGGACAGCTGTGAGAGGGGCTGAGCGAGGATTCTGCCCTTCCTAAACCAGTATTTACTGCTGGGCCTGTCTGACAGCACAAAATGCCAGCTCAGAGCATCCCTCAGGCCATGAGGGAGCCATTCCAGGAGTCCCTCTCTCCCTGCAGAATCAGTAGTGAGCCATGACTAAACTGTGCACAAAGCACAGCTACTGAGGTATCCTGGAGAGCTGGGTGATCTGCCAGCTGATCTGTTTGCAAACCAGAATGCAGTCATGAAAAGACACGTGGGGATTTTTAGGTTCAGCTCTGTTGAACCATCTTGTCATAAAAATAAAAAAAATCCCCTCGAGCTGCTTTTTTTAGATGCAGACTGGTATATTTTTTGGCTAAGTGAAGAAATGGAAGGGTTGATTTCACATTTAAACTCTCCAGTTTGAGATGCCTTGATAGGACCTGGTTTTCTGAGCTTCCAGTGGCAAAAGTCTTGGTGATTTTTTGGGGTAGCGACTGTCCCTTCACACATCTGCCTGTGCTTATGATGGGCAGCATTCCCACTGTGTCAGCACTTGTGCCATTAGGAATATTTATGTCTTCCAAGGAATGTCCAGTGCTATCAGTCCTGCTTTACTGATAGAGGAGTATCCTTATTTTCAATGATTTCAGGAAGACTGCAGGCAGAATGAAGGCTGGAGTCCAATTCCCACATTATTAATAATGAATAAAACCTGCTCCTCTTCCTCAGACTTCCACAAACCCGACCTTCAGGAAAGTTCTGCACTGACTGAAAACCTTTGGCATTTGCAGGTGGACTGGAGCAAGTTTATTGCAGTGAACGGGGCCACAGCTCATCCCCACTACGAGTCTGATGGGACAACCTACAACATGGGCAATTCCTACGGGAAGCACGGTAAGGTGGGCATGGCCAGGCCGGTTTTCTGATACCTCCTGGTGCTGCTTGAAGAAACACCCAAAGAGACCCTGAAATTGCTGTTCCTGAGTCAAAATGTCAATGGCAGTCTATCCCATAAAACTGGCTCCTCTCAGCATTTAGGTTCAGATGCTTCTGACTTTGGCCTGTGACTATCCAGCAGATTCTCCTCTCCCTCTCCCAAGGTTTGCTGGAAAACAGGAGAATGATTTTTTAGAGTCCCATCCAGTGCTGAAGCCTCATCTGAAGAAATTTAACAATTAGTCACGTGTTTTTCCCTTACAATAATTGGCTTTTGAGGAGCACCATAAGGGTTTTTGCAGGACAGAACATGGAATTTACTGTGGTCACCTAGGTATCTTACAGTAAAGCTGAATTTTATGGGATATTTTTCTTCTTCTCAGAACTCTGAGCATCTTGATAGGATCCTGTTCCATCCACATGGCTGCTCAGAGCTATCAGTCCCTGTCAGCTGTGTGAAATCCTTCTTTTCCCGAGGCCTCTCAAAACAGCCACTGCCCTTTATTGTGATCCCTCAGGCCAGCTCCACATTTCCCCCGTTTTGGTCATTTTTCATTCTTGCTTCTTTCATTTCCTTTTGGCCTCAGCAATGTCCAGCTCTGTACCACATGCTTTTTTCAGCTGGACACACCAAACTCTAGATTATTATCATCCAAAAGTGCCATCCTTTCCTGCCCATGTGCTCAGGTTTATTCAGTGAGCATCACCAAGGCTCAAAGCCTTCATTTCCTGTGAGCTTGGTTTTTATCCTGCCCCTGTTATTACAGGAGAGCACTGCAGGCAGAGCTGGCATTCTCCTAGACGGAGAAGATCCTTTGACTTCCTTTCAAGCTTCCTTTTTTTTGTTTTCCTTTTGGTAGATAAATCCTCTGTGGACTGTTTTACTGCCTGCTGGGTTTCTGCTCCGTTTAGGAGAGGTGGTTCCAAGCATTCTTGGGGAACAGGAAGGAGCAGAGCCTGAGTTTGGTTTGAACACCTTTTCCCCTTTCCAGGGTCCAGCTACAACATCATCAAGGTCCCCCCCCAGGAGTCAGGCCACGGGGACTTGTTGGAGGGAGCCAAAGTGCTGTGCTCCATCTGTCCCAGGGACAGGGCAAAGCCATCCTACTACCACAGCTTTGGTAAGGTTCCACCCCGAACTCTGGCAGTCTGGGCGAACGGGGGGCAGAAAGGGCTGTCCAGTTCTCTCTGCCCCGGAGATGTTTTCTCGCCTCATATTTGGGGGATATTCCTTCCTTCTCTCCTCAGGAATGACTGAAAACTACATCGTTTTCATCGAGCAACCCCTCAGGCTGAACCTGTTGAAGATCATCACCTCCAAGCTCCATGGGAAAACCATTTTAGACGGGATAAGATGGGAGCCTCAGCACAACACCTACTTCCACGTGGTGAACAAGCACACTGGGGAGGTAGGGGGGGTCTTTGGCCCCTGCAGCAGCTGATCTGGAACTTTGTATCCCAAAAGTGCTACGTAGCAGCCATAGGGAGTTTAAGAATTCATCCAGAAGTTATTGCAACAAAGGCTTTAAAACAGGGTGTAGATTTGTTAAAAATGGGATTTCTTCACACATTTTCCTCTCCATTAATTTATTTCTTTGCCAGCCCTAAAAGGACAGGCAGAAGCAGCTTGGGGTTCACGAGACTTCAGCACAGGGAGCAAAATGCAGGTCCCAGATACTGCAGGGTGTAGAAAGGTCAGAACCTGGGAAAGATGCACAGCAAGGGGCTGCTTGGTATTTTGGGTTTTCTTCTGGTTTTGCTGCTTGCTGGCTTAAAGCAGCCCTTTTGTGGCAGAAGGCAAATCCCAAGGAATGAGAGGGGATGAAACGGGGGAGAGGGAGGATAAAGCTGCTTGAGGTGGGGCTGGGAGCTCTGGAGAGGAGGTGCAGCTGCCCCGTGGTCCCTGCAGGTGCTGCCGGGGCAGTGGTGCTCCAAGCCCTTCATGACCTTCCACCAAATCAACGCCTTCGAGGAGCGGGGCTGCGTGGTGCTGGACCTGTGCTGCCAGGACGAGGGCACCAGCCTGGCTCTGTACACGCTGCAGAACCTCAGGAGGAGCGGGGAGGGGCTGGACCAGGTGAGATCCCTGCCTGTGCTTCCCCAGCACCTGCTGCAGGCGTTGCTTTCCTGCCGCAAAGCTCAGCTTGCTGGAATGGAGAACACCATGGAAACACAGGGCCACAACTCCATAAAAACTGGAATGATTGTCTCCTGATGCCTTCTTTCCTTTTAAATCTCTCTCCGTGGAGCATGCCCTTGAAACTTTTGAAGCTGGTGTGTGACACAGAGCTCCATAGCCTGGCAGGATTTATTTCTGTTTTAAAACCTTGGTTTTAATGGCATTTGTTTTCCTTATCCCTGTGTGACACAATTTTCCCCCAAGAAATTATGCAAAAGAAGTTGTAGCATGACTTCTAAATGGAAAAAGAAAAAGGAACCCTATTTTTTAAGGCATTGCTTCAGAAAAGGAGCAGTTTTATGAAAATCACAGAAACAGAAATACCACGGAAACCCCTACATTGTTCCCCACAGTCACCTCACAACAGCACGTTCTAATAAACTGTGTCCAGCCCTGTGAAAAGCCCATTTCGGGCTGTGTGAGGGGCATTATTTTGCATAGGTCACACAGAGGAAAAGTGGGGGTGCTTTCAGTTTCTGGCCCTGCAGATGTGTTTATTGGAAACCCGGCGTGCTGTGGGGGGCTGCTGCATGTTCAGACAGGGCTGAACTTCCTCTGTCTGTGTCCTGGGCTGTCTAGAACCAACTCAGCCCCGACCTGAAAGGAGCACAGCTGTGTCCCATCGGGTTCTGCTTTCTTTTGGCGTCTATTTCAGGTTTTTTCAAGTATTTTTTGAGCATATTCAACAGCAGAGTGTTAATCCCAGCTTTTTTTTGTCCTTCTCTGAGCATAGCTGGAATTTGATGTGGCTGAACATGTCCTGGTGTCAACACTGGGCTTATGTTTTCAGCACCTGCATTCTTCAAGTGATGAGTGGCATCATCTTTACGCACGCACATCCAGAGGAGTCATTTCAGAACAGAATCTCAAACTTCATTGCATCAAAAGCCCCAGGCATGTCTGGGCATGGCTTGTCTCCTTTCCCCAAATCACGCTCAGTGCTTTTGCTTGCTCACTACTCCTGGCAGAGTATTTTGTCTGGCAGAGTTCCTCAGCCGGGTTACACGAAGCAGAAATGTTCTGAACACAGGGTTTCAGGATTAACACATGTGATTAAAGTGAAGATTTACAGCTGAACTGGTGAGCTGCGGATTGAAGTCACTGAAAAATACCAAAATAGGGTTGTTATCTATTTTATTGAGAAGGTTTAATATATGGGAATATGATGGATTATAAACTCGGTTTGAGCAGAGCTTTAGTGGCAGCGGTGGAATCATTCTTCTCGTGCTGTGTGCTGAGTGTCTGCCACACTGGGGGCTGCACTTTGCTCCCCAAGAAAATCCATCATCATTCCCCTGGACTTCCAGCCATGAATCCATGTGGACCTGAGCGTGGAAGAGGGAATCCTGCGGGGTAACTTCAGGCACTGAACTGAGGCACAGTGCTCTCCTGCTTCTCCACACAGTGATGTTGAGCAACATAAGCCTGTTCTAACTAAATAAAACTTCGTGCAGTGTCTGTCCCACTGCTGGATTTGGAGATAATGGGCTGATTTGCATACCCAACTTGGCATTAATTACTGAGAGAGCAATGCTGACCCTTTTAATTCTTGTCTTTTTTGGTTGCTACTGTAAATTACTGGAACGTGCAGGGAACTTCTTCTTTCCATTATGTGTGGTACCTTACCAGAGCTTGGTCAAACACATAAAGAAAAGAAGAAGAAGAATTCAGGGGTGTCTAAAACTTCAGCGTTCTTCCTCAAAAGTGCAGTTAGGCTGAAGTGTCTGTCCTCTGTCCATCATCATCACTTTCTGTCTCTGTAACAGGTTTATGGCTCCATTCCCAGAGCGTTCCCTCGCCGCTTTGTTCTCCCTCTGCACGTGGATTCAGACACACCCGTGGGGAAAAACCTGAACCCACTGCCTTGTAGCCTGGCCAGGGCTGTGAAGGATGCAGATGGCAAGGTGTGTATCAAACCATAAATGCATTTATGCAGCAGCTATTGCCCCGTGCCTCAGAGCTTTAACCACTTTCGGTTGTGCAGTGCTTGGTGGGACCAGGCAGCTCTTCTGCCCTGTCCAAGCTGAACCAGCCCTGCTGTAATTTCTGCACATTTCTCCCAGGTCTGGTGCACACACGAAAATCTCCACCCTGAGGGCTTTGAGAAAGTTGGGGGCCTGGAGTTCCCCCAGATCAATTACGCTCGGTGCAACGGGAGGAGGTACCGCTACTTCTACGGCTGTGGGTGCGGGCATTTGGTTGGAGATTCCTTGATCAAGGTTGATGTGGAGACCAAGGATTTCAAGGTGAGGTGAAGTCAGCTCATCGAGTCCTTCCACTGAATTGGATTTGAAGGTGTGTCATTTACTGGGGGCTTCAGGCCTTTGTCCAGATGGGTCTGGGGTGAGATTCCCGATTTCATCCCTCAGCTGGCACCTTACGAACGTGGCACAGCCACCAAACAGGAGAGGATGGCACCATCACGGTCCTGGAATGAAAAACATTAATTAAAAGGTTAAACTCTTAAGTTTCTCGGAGCACAGAGTATTTCCAGGTGCCTTTGCGGGGAGCACTCTGACTTGTAACTCTGCTAACTGTAGTAGACAAGTATTAATGAAATGAAGCTCATCCATATGTCCCTGAAACTCATCCATATGTTCCTGTGCTTGCCAGATTTGGCAGGAGGAGGGATGCTACCCGTCAGAGCCTGTGTTCGTGCCAGTGCCTGATGCCACGGCAGAGGACAGCGGGGTCATCTTGTCTGTGGTGGTCTCCCCCACTGAGGTAACTTGCTGGCAGGAGTTTGTCAAAGTCACACAGCATTAATAAACTTTCTAAACCCCCAAAGCGGGTTTGAGGCTCCCTGGCAGGTAGCTCCTTGCTCCCCAGAGTGCCTGGCTCTGTCATGGCCAAGCACAGGCAGTGCAAGTAGGAGTTTTCCTTGGAATGTTGGTGTTTCCCGAGTGGAACCTGTGTCTCAGTGCTCCTGCAGGTTTGGTCTCCATGGGCTGCTTGTACCTTTGGGCTCTCCTGTGTGAACACAGAAGTTCATCCTGGACACTCACTGTGCCTTTCTCCTCCTCCTGCAGAACCAAAGTGCTTTCCTGCTCGTCCTGGATGCAGAGACCTTCCGGGAGCTGGGGCGAGCAGAAGTCGGGGTGCCAATGCCTTACGGGTTCCACGGCATCTTCACTGCCCACTGATGAACCCCCAGGCACCTCCTGGGACTCGGGGCCGAGCCAGGCCCAGAAAAAACCTCTGCTGCTTCCACCTCCCACCTTTCCATCACGTCTGGGATGAAGGAACTGCTTTTTCTCTACCATAACCTCCTATATTCCTAACAAAATACAGCCAAGGAAGGCAGAAGCCCCTTCACTCCCACACGCCCACTGCTTTATCTCCATTTTTTTCACTATCTTGCTAGATCAGCTATAGCAGCAGTTCCCAAAGGATGTCAGGTTGTGACTTTGGCTGAAATATGTAAAGCAGAAGAGAGGAGTAAAACCCGACAGGTGACAGGTGGGCCCAGTGAAGGGGTGTAAATCCCCCCCATTGCAGCAAGGTTGCCTTCAGTGAGCTCCAGAGGGTAGATGCAGCCACTCCCAGAAGCTGTGCTTGTGCTTTTCTCTGTACCATAGTAGTGCCTGCTAATAAAACCTTGGGAAGCTTTTCCTTTCTCTCCCTGCCCTCACACGGTCTCGTAGACACGAGGGGCACATCTCCAGAGCAGGATACAGCTCTGCTGGCCCACAGCTCCTGCCCTCCCCTCCCAGTTCGACCAGTAGGAAACACCAGTAGGAAACATGGAGGGCTCCACTGGCCTTGGTGTCCCTTTGGGGTTAAGCAGAGCAGAACAAACTCCAGCCCCCTGTGGCATCCAGGCTTCTCCAGCTGCTGAACTCGGGTGGAGGTGGGTGGGTGGAAAGTAAAGACCTCCAGTTCTATTTCTTCACTGTGAGAAGCCTGAAGAATTGTTTGAATCATTTCCTTGAGTAATAAACGAGCCCTTTTGCCCTCAGGGCTTTGCCTCCTCTGACCTTCCTTCACCTCCCTAACAGGTCTTGGGAAAAGAAAAAGGCTTTTACCCCAGGGCTGCTGCTCTGGGAGACGCAGAGGAGGCTCAGGCCAGAGCTGGTCAAAGCCACTAGATGGCAAACAGCTCCCGTTCCTGCCGCGCCAGCCCTGCCCCGCAGCCTCGGCTCCTGTCACTGCCACTCCGTGCCCTCCCGCAGCCTGTCCCCCGCGGGCAGCAGCCCCCGGCGAGGCCACATCCCCAGCACCGGCAGCAGAACGATGCTAAGAGGTGTTCAATGCAGTTCAGGCACCATTGGCTCTCTTTTTAAAATTCTGTTTTTCTCGTTGAGGTGGGAAGCGAAAAGGGGTCAGAGGCTCGTGGGCAGCCTTTGTGAATTCCAGGCAGCCGGGGGCCCAGGGCAGGGCTGCCCGGCAGAAGGGCAGGGGAGGAAGGATGCCCTGCGGGGCACGGCCCGTGCTCTGTCCCCAGCGCTGCCGTTTCTAGAGCTCTGCTTCCCCAGCACACCGCCCCTGCCCGGGCTGTGCGCAAGGCTCTGCTCCACCGCCTCAGCAGCTCCTTTGGGTCCTGCTCCTCTCACACAGAGCTGCTGCCCCGAGGCCGGGAGCCTTCCCACCCTGACGAACTGACAGATTCACTCCGCTATCCCCAGGAATTCCCAGGAATTAAGGGAATGTGCACCCAAACCCTTCCAGCACTGAGAAATCCAGGTGCTCTCCGTTCTCCCAAAGCTTTCTGAAAATCACCACACATTAAGGATTCCTCTGCCTGAACTCCATGAATGTTATTACGGGGGTGCCCTCCTTCAGGTACTTCCAGAACCATCCCGGGGTCCAACACCGGCACGGGGGGACCGGAGCATCCCCGGGGTCCAACACGGGGGGGAATTGGAGCACCCCCGGGGTCCGACACCGGCACGAGGGGACCGGAGCATCCTGGGGCCGAACACGGTCGAGAATTGGAACATCCCCGGGGCCGAACACGGTGGGGAACTGGAGCATCCCCGGGCTGAACAGGGGGGGATTGGAGCATCCCCGCATCCAACACCGGCACGGAGGGACCGGAGCATCCCCGGGTCTCGGCGGGCGGATCCCGCGGGCTGGAGCCGCCCCGGGGCCGGGCTGGAGCCGCCCCGCTCCGTGCCCGCTGCGTCCCCGCGATGTCGCCGCGCTCCGCCCGCCTGGCGCGGCTGTCGCGCTCCGTCACCTTCAGCGCCTGCCACCGCCTGCACAGGTGAGCGGCCCCGCACAGGTGAGCGGCCCCGCACAGGTGAGCCCCGCCGGGAGGAGGCTCCGAGCCCGCGCTGCGCTTCCCGGTTCTCTCCCTGGCTCAGCCCCTTCCCGCAGCCATCCATCGGTGTCCAGCTGCAGTTCCGTTTTTCAACAGAGCCAGTGGCGCTTTCGGTTTGTAAACACTGCCCTGTGCCGCCCGATCTGCGGGTTTTTCCCCCGAAATTGATCCATTCCTAAAGAGGGCCTTGACCTGAAACTGCCGCAAAGGAGGTTTTAGGCTCGGCCTCTTCTCTCAGGCTGTGAGCGATAGGACAAGGGGAAACAGCCTCAGGCTGGGCCAGGGCAGGCTCAGGTTGGACACCAGCAGGAATTTCCCCATGGAAAGGCTGCTCAGGCCTTGGCAGGGGCTGCCCAGGGAGGTTTGGAGTCCCCATCCCTGGAGGTGTCCAAGGAAGGCCTGGAGGTGGCACTCAGGGCTCTGGGCTGGGGGCAAGGTGGGGATCAGTCACAGGTCCTGGAGTTCTTTTCCAGCCTCAGTGATCCTGGGATTCTGGGATGTTCCCAAAATGTGCCTTGGCCTGAAACACTCAGAGCAAGCCTTTGGATTGCTTCAAAGGGAAGATTCAGAGAGAATTCCTTTGTACTTCTTGGAGAAGCTCCCTAAGCTTTGTTAATTAATAATAAACCCGAATGTGCAGCTTGCTCCAGGCCTAAGTGATTTTGGGCCCAGATGTTGAACATTTATCCAGCAGTGGTGTCAGGCAGATGCTGTGAAACAGACACAAAACCACAGCAAAAAAAAGATTCATTGCTGTCAACAACATCTTTTCATGGACCAAACACTCCTCTGTCTCTGTTTGTGCCTCCTGAGCTGTGGGTTAAATGTGGGACAGGGAATAGATGGAGAGCTGGAAAGCAGAGTGAGGTGAAGCCGTGAACATCTGCAGCGGATCCTGACGTGCCACCCCTGCCTTTCCCACAGTAAATCCCTGAGTGACGAGGAGAACCTGAAGCTGTTTGGGAAGTGCAACAATCCCAACGGCCACGGACACAACTACAAAGGTGGGAAGGTGATTTCCATCCCTGCTCGTGGAGGGATGCTGCCCTCAGGGTGGGGATAACCCCCAGGAGGGCTGGGCCACTCACTGTCAGCCTGATACAGCTTTAGTGGCTGGGTTTGTGGTTCTTATTAAGAATTAGAAGGGCATTTCAGCAGCAGGGGTTTGAACCATAGCATGGGTTTGCCATTTATTCAGCTGAATAGATAATAAATATTTATCTTCAAACACCATTTCTTGAATCATATCTGCTTGTTTACACTCTGCAGAATCATTGTGATTGGAATGGAGATTTTTCTAAGCAAAAGCTATGCAAATTAAACAGCCTCTAAACGTTATTTGAATGTTTTTTTCACAAGTTCTCCCATTTCTACACCCCGAGCACACAGGATTGGGTCTCTCCAGTTCCTGGAGTGGCTCCCTGTGTTGTTGGCACCCTGAAACCTCTGCTGAGGAGCTGCTTTATCAGGGGACACAGGCCTGGGGCATCCGACCTTGGGGAAGGATTTTTGTGCCTCTGAGTAGTTTTTATGGAGCATCCCCTCGTTTTAGAAACACAGTCCCAGTCCTGAGTGCAGCCTGTGGGAGAGCAGGGAATGGGTTGTGTGTCCCCAGCAGCAGCAGATTTGTTTTTGGGTTCGTGGCCATCACAGTGACCTGATCTTTTCTTTTTTGCAGTTATAGTCACAGTGCGTGGAGAGGTGAGTGCAACCAGCTTTTTTTTTTCTCCTGGTCCTCAATGTGGCATAATCCCCACAGTTCTGGCTCCATGCCTGCATTTCCCAGAGTATTTCTGGCAGCTCTGTGCACATCACCAGAGAAGTTGGTTTTCCGTGGTCACTTTCCTGTTCACAGCAAGGATTTGCAGTTTAATGCTGTTTTCCTGCTTTTGTCATCATGCTTGAGGGCTCCTCCAGTGAGTTGTTCCCACCTGGTGTCAGCTTTTAGGAGAGACTGGAACCTCTGGGGTTGTTTCCAGGTGTATCAAGCCCTTGGGAACATCACAGGAGTGGAGCTGGAACTCTCTGACAGTAGAAGGATATTTTCCTTGTGGCTCAGATACTGACCTGAGCCCAGATATTCCCCTCTGATTTGTGTTGCCACCAATCTCCCTTGTGCTTCCCCTGTAGATTGACCCGGTCTCGGGGATGGTGATGAACCTGACAGACCTGAAGGAATACATGCAGGTAAAAATAGCCCGATTTTCCCTCAAATCCCCCGGGAGAATTGATTAGAGCTCAGCAATTTGTCTGGTAGCAGCGTGGAGACGTGGTGAGCTGATGATGGCAGGACATAAAAAAGAAATTAAGGAATAATTGAAGACTTAAATGCCTCAGCTCTGTTATGTGAGGCAGTGCCACGTCTCCAGCTGGGAATTTCACAGCTGGATTTGGGGCTCTTTCCCTTTTTTCTCATCCTGCTGCCTGGCTGTGTGTGGGGATCTGAACCTCAGGCCACACAGGGATGGGGTTGTCACCGTCCTCTCCCTGCAGGAAGCGATCATGGAGCCGCTCGACCACAAGAACCTGGACAAGGATGTGCCCTACTTCTCTGAGGTGGTGAGGTGGGTGATGGGGGCTCCTGGAGGGCTTGGAACAGTCTCCAGGGCCTGAGCCTACCTGAGAGCCGGCAGCCTTTACCTGCGTGCTGAGCACACCTGTGTGCAGCCCTGCTGCCCTGGACAGACAGGACCTGTCCATTCCACCCCATTTCGCCCACATTTGCTGGTAACGGCACAAACCCCACTTAATTCAGGTGTCATCAGCTCCCCTGTGGCCTTCAGCATTCCCCCAGCCCATCCTGGGTGCAGCTGCCTCAGATATTGGTGTCATTTCTGACACTGCCCCCGGCTCTGACCCTGCTGCTGTTGCCCCTCAGCACCACGGAGAACGTCGCCGTGTTCATCTGGGACAGCCTCCAGAAGCTCCTGCCCCAGGGAATCCTTTACAAAGTGGAAGTGCACGAGACAGAGCAGAACGTGGTCGTTTACAAGGGAGAAGAGACAATTGTGAAGTGAAATCGGCCTCGGCTCGGGAGAAATGCTCCACGATCAGCTCAGGGCATTAGTCCAGCCCTGCCCAGTGTTTCCTGCAGCCAGCCCTGGGTTCTGTGTCACGTCAGGACCAGTGCAGATGTTTCACAATTCCCTTGCAGCAATTTGTCCGTTTGGGTTCTCAGAAGGGGTTGGTTTCTCTGCTTTTCCTCAAGACCTTCCTGTTTTGCCAAGCCGAGCCGCCCAGCTGATGTGAAGCTTAGAACTGTGCCGTGGTAAATAAAAAAAAAAAGCTTTGCAGAGAGGAGGTGGCCTGGCAAAATGTGTCACAAAAGTCTTTGATTTCTCTCTAATTAAACACTGAATTAATTTATGATGCTTAATAATGTGAGCTTTGGTGTTGCTCTGCTCCTTGATCAAGCAGAGGAGCATTTTTGAGAGGGAGAACTACGTTACCTTTTTTTTGCTCCTTATCTATTTATTTCCTGTGCTGCAGGCACATTTCTTCCTGTGGCCAGCAGATCTTTGTGTGTGGGACTGGTGTAGTGGGCATTAAAAAAAGCACTTCTGATCCAAACTGAGGAGCCAAAGGGAGCAGGGGGTTGGTGAGAATGGAAGACTGAGGGAACTGAAGTGGGAATGTCCCAGCCTCAGTGGTGGCAGAGCCGTGGGGAGGGAGTGCAAGAATCAACCCTTAAATCAACCCTTAAATCAACCCTTAAATCAACCCCAAAACTCAGTGGAGGTTGTTGCAGCAGGATGAGGCTGTGGGAGGAGTTTAAATGGACACTACCCCGATTATCCTGGATATCCCTGGAGTTGGAGGCACGCTGGGGAAGCTGAGGAAAAGCAGTGAGGGAATGGTTGTTGCAAAATTCCCGTGGTTAAAGGCCATCAAGCCACGGTGTCTGTCCAGAGGCAGGAGTGACAGTGCCGTGTGTGATTCCCTTTGTCACATGAGCAGTGTCCTGAGGAGTAATTAAGAACGGCCATCAAGAAGAACTTCATGCATACAATTAAGAAAAAAGTGATAAGCAGGGCAGTGATTCCCTTGCTTTACAAGGAAATGGGGTATTTGGATATTGGGAGCAAACAGCCCCATTTGGGGAGGTTTATTGAAGTTTGCCTAATTGTTCGCCTTGCTCCAGCCTGAGGGTAAAGTGTCCTCCTGCAGCCGCCCCTTCTGCTGGGGAGTGGGGTTTACACTGCCAAAAAGTACCTGGCATGGCTTTAAAACTGCTTTTGAATTGAAAGTGGCGAATGCTTTACCTGAGGACAGTTCTGTGCTGTCCCCTGCCCTGGTTCAGCTCCACTCGAACTCCCCGGGAGAGCTTCAAAAAAGGGAATAGTGAGAAAAATGAGAGATATTCCAACCTTCCCCCTTTGGCAGAGCAAAACCTCTGCCCTGGGAGCTCCAGCACTGGGGATTTTTTCCTTCTTCAAGGTGGTGCTTCGGGGAGTATTTGGCTGCAGGTTCCTTGCAGTGTCACCCAAGCAGAGAGTGCTCGGTGCCTCGGATGAAGTGAACGCTCTGCTGACACATTTGCCCCTTTTCCTTGCTTTTTTCCCTCCCCAGATGTGGAACCAGTCGTTTTTGTTCAGCGTGGGCTCCGTCCAGGGAGGTTCTGCAGCTCCTCTGACCCCTGCTGCTGCTCCGGGGCTCGCTGCTGTGCCTGTGTCACTGCTCAGATGCTGGAAAGGCGAGCTGGTGATTCACAGGGCACTCGGTGTCTCCAGTGAGTCACGGCCACTCAAACACATGATGTGGTGTCTTTATCGGAGCAGAAATTGATTCAGCTCCTGGCAAAAGCCAAGAAAACAAGCAGTTACATCTGTACAGCACAGCCCACTGCTTTTACTGGCACGGAGGCAGAAAAACCAGCCCAAACTCCTGGGAACTTCTGCAGCTCAGCAGCCCTGACAAAGCCCCACGACAGCCTGAGAGTTTGTATTTACTGCTGTGTGCACCTTGGAGATTTATCTGTGTCAATTATTCTGATTTCTCGCATTTAAATAACTGCAGCTCTGGGGGAATGGGAAGAAGTTGGGTGGCTGGGCAGTGGTTTGGGTGAAAGGGCTTGGGAACACCAGAGCTGGAGCTCTAACTGGAATTACAGTGCACAGTAACTGGAATTACAGTGCACAGTAACTGGAATTACAGTGGTGCTGTCCCTCACCCTGCTCAGAGGGGTCTGGATCTTTGCAGGGAGGTGTGAGCTCCGTGCAGGCAATTCTCTGTGGAATTCCAAATTCCCAGCTGAGGGAGGGAGGGTTTCATAGGGAGGGAATGAACTCCCAGAATGAAACACTAAGCTCTGGCTGGGTTACTGAGTGAGGAAATGCTTTGAAGAACTGTTCAGGTGACAGTGGGGGCCAGGACAGCCCTGAAAGGTCACAGCTAATCCCAGCAGAGGCTGTAGGAACAAGACTTCCAGCTTTAGTGCACATAAATGTGAATAGCAGGGGGATAATGACAGGAAATGTGCTCAGTTGTGTTTACTGGGACTGAAAGACCCAGCTCTGCTTTCCTTTCACATGATAAAACAAAACCATGTTTTGTGGGAGAGCAGCAGTGCCAGGGCAGGGGCTGGGTGCGCAGGGGGGCTGTGCAAGCAGCTGCCTGAGTTTAACACCTGGGACCACCTGGTTCTGCCAACGAAAAGCAAAGTCTGAGGCTGCCCAGCAAATCCGTCAAACAGCAACTTTTGTTTTTATTAATTTTTGGTTTAGGGAGCTTTCTCTCATTCTGCCTCACTGGAGGAGGAAAAACCTTGGTTTTTTTCTGTATTTAAAGCACAGTGGCCGCAGGGGGACTGAGGTGCAGCTCTGGCAGTGGGGGAAATGGGAATTGATCGTGTTCCCGTGATGCCTGCGGTGATGTCAGAGCCAAAAGGAGCAGCAGGGAGAGGAACCCAGGCAAGTTCTGCCACTCGGGCTCAGGGGCCACTCCTCGGGCCGTTTTTTTACAGCCCGTTATAGCCCCAACAGTGAACGAGTTAATAAATAATCCACACATTAATGGATGAGGAGTCCCCGCCCTCCTCTGAGCTCGGAGATCCAGCTGCAGCTCCCAGTTCCCCACTGGAATTTGCCTCCTTAACGTGGTTTTTTTTTGGCAGTCCAGTGCCTGGAAATCAGGGAAGGCTGCAGAGGGGTCACAGGACCCCTGCCCACTTTGGGGCTGAAGACTGGCAGTGCCCTGGGAGGGACTGGATGAGGAAAACGAGGAGCAAAAATTTTGGGGAGGTCAATGTGAGCAGAGCTGAGAGAAGGAGCTGCGTCCGCCCCAGAATTCCCATTTTCCCAGCTGTTCACTGCAATTTCCTCATTTTCCAGGGCCCTGGAGACCCTCGGCTCATCCAGACAGTCCCCACTGGGGCTGCCCAGCAATTCCCAGCCTGGCTAAAGCTCATTAGGATGTTTGCTCCGTGCCTGGCGCTAATTGGCACCAATTACCTGGGGCAGCGGGGAGGCCAAGTGGAAACAGAGCATAAAGGTCTGAACAGCGAGGAGAACATCTGGGGCTGGGCGTTCAGGTGCATTTTGGGGCTCTCCCCCTGCCCTTATTTGTACACTGGTTTGGAAATCTCGGTGTCTGCTGGCGAATTTGCACAGAAATTCAAAGGATTAAACGGTTGTGTCCCAGGACAAGGCACCTCTGGGCCAGATGTTTCTGCCTCGGGTCTGCAGGTGTCCCGTGGCTCTCTCTGCTCTCCCTGTCCCTGCTGAGAGAGGAAACTCAGCGATGTTTGCACCAGAAATGCAGCCGAGAGGAGACCCAGGGCTAAAACCCCATCTCACTTTGCAGCACTGGGGTTTTGGTGGGATGGAAATGAAGCAAATTTAACCCTGATTGTCGTGCTGCCCCCGGAATTCCTCCTGGGACACCCACAGGAAGATGTTTGAATGAGAAATCATCTCGAATCCAAAAAGTTGGGGTTGTTGTGCTCATTTTTTCGAGGTGGGATGGCACAACACCAGTTAAAACTTCAGTGATTGCAGGAAGTCAGTGGAAGGGTGGGAAGGGTTTTAATGGGGCTTCATCCATCTGTAATCACTCTGTTAATGATTAATCAATGTTTTAAGAGCTCAGTACTGCCAGTACCAGCTTTCTGCTCACAGTTAACTGAGGAGTTCATAGATGTGGCCTGAAGAGTTTGGCCTCAGAGCTCGTCTGGGAGATCCTTGGAGCCCCTTCTCCGCCTCTGTAGGCAGAGTTCTGCCTGCTTGTGTTTGTGGATTAAGATTTTAGCAGGGAAAACAGACAGAGGTGTAAAAGGAAATGTTCCTTTTTGCTGCTCAATAGTGTAAAAATTCATGAAAATGCCACCGATGAGGCTCATGGATGGGACAAAGCAGCAGGAGCCACCTCGGGATGATCTGAGACGTGGGAGGTGCCACAGGGGTATTTAAATGCAATTTCATATTTCTTATCCAGGGCTGTAATCTTAGGAGATAGATGGATCAACAAAGAGATTGGGATGGAGCAGTAATTTCCAGCACTAATTAGGATTTTATTGTGTGTTGTGCAGTGGAGTAGCAGGAGATGAAGCATGTCCCTATCTCTGCTAATTACCCTGCCTGCTCAACAGATGCCAATTTTAATGGCTGGGCCTTAAAAAATTTATTTCTCTGAAATTCTGCGGGAACATTCCGTTAGTGCAGCGCTGCAGGCTCAAATTTCAGCTGTGAAATTGTGCTGGGGACTTCTGGCTTTACAACCCAATCCCTCCCCAGCCCGCCAGGAACCAGGGAAAGAAGCGGAAATCAGGATGAAACAAAGGGAATTTACACTGAGGGCATGAGGGGGAGAGTTGCCTTTATATTTCGAGGCAAACCGTGGCTTTTGGACAATTTGAACAAGCAAGAGTTGAGTGAAAGCTCGACCTGAAAGCCAAACCAGCCTTGGCAGGTGTTTAACCACAACTGCCCACTCTTACTGATAATATTTCTGAAAATTCTGTGGGAATTAAAAAAAAAATCCCTCTTGGACCTGATGTCTGAGTGCCTGACAAATATAAATGGGCAGGGACAATTTTTTTCTGAATTCCTCAGAAATATAAACGGGCAGGTGCAATTTTTTCTTGTGCTCAGCTCCTGTGTTAAATTTTCAGGCCCCTTTATTCCCAGGCTCTTAAATCCCTTGGGAATTAGGATTTTTTCAGCAGAAATGAGGGGAACTTGGCCAGCTCTGGGCTGGGGAGGGCAGGTTAAAGCCAGGGCTCTTTTTCAGCTCTGAAATATTGTTGTGGTTTGGGGCTCAGCCTCCTGAAGAGGAGGCACGAGAGGATTTTTGGGGCAGGGATCCGTTGCTGACCCTTCCCCCCAGAAAACCTCCAGGATTGCAGAGCTCAGGCCTCACCTTTATTTGTCCCTTTATGTGCTCATCCGTGGGATCAAAGCCAAATATTTCAGAGTCATTTCAAACCCCTCCCAACGTCCCAGTGAACCAGGAAATAATGGCAGGTGCAAGAACCAATTTTAATTCTTTATTTTATTTAGATCAGATCAAGGGAAAAAAAAATTGCTTCCCACAAGTTGGAAAATTTCTAAGTAAATGTTTTGCCCATATAAAAATACAAACAATGATAATAAAATCAAGACATCCACTGGCCCACACGATCTTGCCCTACAGCAAAATCAGATGTTGATTAAAAAAAAAAGAAAAAAAAAAAAGGAACAAAAAATGCCCACCTTGCCTTTCCAGAAAAATCAGGGGGAAAAAAACAAAACAGAAAACAGAGAGGAACTTTGTCAGCTGCTGAAAGAACAAAATTTAGGGGATTTTGGACCACATAACAACATGGAGCATAAATTCCTAAGGGCTGGTGTGGAGGATGTCCAGGCTGGCCTGCTGCCCCCGCTGCGGGGCTGGGGAGCACTCAGGGCTGGTTTTCACTGGAGGTTTTCAGGTGGTTTTGGAGCAGGACTCCCCTGCCCAGGCTCAGCTCTGCTCCCTGAGCTGGGCGGGCTGTGCCAGGAGGGGACCAACAGGCAAACCCAGACCCCTCCTGGAGCTTCTCAGCAGCTGTGGTGCCCTGAGGAGAGGAGGAATTGTCCCCTCCTCGGGCGTTTTGTGCTTCACAGAATCCCTGATGAGGAAATCGTGGATTCGCACGTCCTGCGTTGAACGGGGCCTGCTCACCCATTTTTGTGTCTGCAAGCCCAGGGCTTTCCCTGCCGTGAAAGATTTCCTTTTGCTGAGGTTGTGGGCGAGGGGAGCAGGGGGAGGATCAGCTCGGTGGTCACACAAACCTTCACAGTTTACAGTGGAAGTGCCTTTATCACCCTAACACACACAAATGAACAGTTTTCCTGAGTAAATCAGCTCCCCCCCCTTCCCCGAGGAGGAAAAGGGGCAGCACAGCCGGGTCCCCTTCCCTGCTGGCCTGGCTGGCCTCTAGGAGAGCAGGGTGGCTGCGAGGAGCAGCAGGGCAGCCAGGAGGAAGGAGCTGCTCTGAGCCCTGCACACCGAGCTGGGGGTGGTGGGCGCGGGCGACGTGGTGGTTTCTGCCTCTGAAATGGAAGAAAAAATACGGTTAGAGATCCAAAGGACCATCTGAGACCTTCTCCAAGAGGCTGTGTTTAACTCTGGCCTCACAGAAACGAGGGGTCCAACCCTCTGTGAAGGAGTGGGATGTCTGAACACATCATCAGCACCCGCCGGCCGGGGGCTCTGTGGACTACCAGAAACACCCTGTGACAGCAAAGCCACAGCTCCCAACCCACTCCTGTGCCCGTCCCTGCAGAAATAAACAAGCCTGGCCTCTGGTTTGTAGCTGTTTCACGTCCCTTAAGGCAAAAAGGAAGCTTGAAAAGGTTTGAATTTGAAATTATAACTTGAAAACCCTCTGTCTTTGCCTGACTGTTGGAGATACGGGATTTCCTTCAGCTCCAGGCACCCTGAATCCCTCCTGCCCCTCTCCCCAAAGCCCAGAGCACGAGTGAAGCCCCTCCTCGGTGTGTCCTTCCCCACATGCTGGAAATGAGGATTATTTACCGCTGATCAGCGTGAAAGTCTTGAGCTCGGTGGCGTTATCAAGGAGGCTGAGATAGACCCTGTGGAAGGAGGGATGAGAGAAGTTCAAAGGAGAGGAGCTGAGTGTCCCATGTGGGGATGGAAAGGGGACATTAAAAGCAGATGAAGAGACAGGAACTTCGGAGTCATCCTGAGCTCATTTATGTTGCCCTCCAGCCATACTGAGCTTTCTGGGGGTATTTTTAACATCTGAAATAGTTTCTCCATCACATTTTGGCTGCTTTCGGGGCTGGGATGGGGATGCCTCATACCAGGGTGGCAATTAACTGGCATCCATCTGCTCCCTGTAATTAGAACCATTCCTGCCAGGAGCTCGGGCGTCCTTCCTCCCCGCAGATAAGGCTGAGCAGGCTGAGGGCTCTGCTGCCCTTGGACAAATATTTCCCATCAGTGCTAATGGAAGTGTTCAACCCGGCCATTTCCATGGAATTAATCTGCACCCCTGCTCGTGGGAGCATCTTGGAACTCCCAGAGCACCCCTGGGGTGGCCTTTGGCAGCAAAAGTTTCCTCGGTAAAGGGAGAGAGGAAAATCCAGAGGGCTCCTGAGGTTTTCCTCAGCCCCTGCCCTGGAGGAGGGGTTGATTTGGGTTCTGTCCCAGCTGGGGGCTCGGCGGGGGTAAATCCTTACCTGATCTGCACAGAGGACAGGTTGCTGTCCGGGGATGTCCAGCGGGTTGTGTTCTCGGCGGTGCTCAATATTGCTGTGTCCACAGAGCTGCAGTTCTCTATGGGTGCGTCCGTCCACTCCCCCACCGAGGTGTTCTGGGGGGACAGGGCCTGCAGCAGGTACTGGCTGCTGTTGCTGTGGTTTCTGTTGTCCTGTATCGTCACTGGGAACACAGAAAGTTGGACAAAGTGAGATTTGTGCCCTGGAAGGACCTCGAGTCTTCAGGGTTTCCAGTGTTTGCTCACACAGGGTCACCCTGTGTGACACCCGTGGTGACAACTGCACCAGCAGGCTGTGAAAAGGGTGATTTACCACAGCCCCGCCCCGAGCACAGGAGGAAAAACCCCTTTCTCTGCCCCTGAACCCCTCAGGCACCGGGCTCAGCCCCTGCTGCCCTGGGTGCCACACCTGGGAGCGGAACCAGAGCCCTCTGCACCCCATGCAAATGGGCAGGGCTGGGAAATGAACCTCTGGGCAGCCCTGGGCACCTGGCTGGGTGTGCCTCGCCCTTCCCTGCTCCGGGCTGGGGTCTCGGGGCTCTTCTCCCAGGCAGAAGTCGGACCACGATGAGATGGGGCAGAGAGGAGCTGTCTGCCAGCAGCAGTGGCTGCCCAGGTCCCCGTGCCCCTGCCCAGGTCCCTGCGCGTGTCCTGCCACGTCCCTCCCAGCCTTCAGCACCCCTCGGGCCAGCCCTGCCTCAAACCAAAGCTGCCAAGACCGTCAGAACCTCCAGGAGCTGATGTGAGGCAGGAACTGCCATCAAAGCTCAATTCCGTGCTCAAAAAAACTGTAATAACAGCAGTGAGCAAATGAAAAAACCCAGCCAACTGCTGTGGATGCTGCTTGGGTGAGAACTGAGGGAACCTGTGCCAGTTCACACCTCCCCTGCAGGAAGGGATTAGGATGTCTCTCCTCCACGGTTTTCTCAGCATTTAGGTTTTGCTGGGCCTCAGGGCAGAGGGAGATTTGTTGGCAGGGACCAGACAGGGTCAGGCTGCCGTTCACCCCATCCTGCTGCAGCACGAAATCCATTTCCTACGATGGATGCTGAGCATTTGTCAGCAGCAAAGTGACCTCTTCCCCTTTGTCTGTGCAGCCACAGAGAAATGCAAAACGTCTGAGAGGAGGGAAGGGAACCAAACCACAGAACAACTTCCCCCCGAGCTCTGTCTTTTCAAGAGCAGTCGGCTCCTTCTATGTGAGTTCAGGCAGAAAGATGAAGGGAGGAAAAAAAATCATCCTGGGGAGTGAAAGAGAATTTGGGATTGAGCTGTAGATGGGAACATGAAATAGGAACAAAGAGGTAACAACAGCACCATTCGCCCATCTCCTGGCTGAAATTAAAAATAATTAAAATAGAAAAAGAATATTGGTCCTCCCCCAGTTTAAGCACATCTGAGAGCAGCAGAGAAGTCAGGAGAGCAGCTGAGTTAGGGACAGAGATTTCCATGCAGTGGGAATTTGTGAAGCAGAGCTGGCTTACCCAGGTAGGTTGTGTTGGCTGAGTAAGTCTTGGGTGTTGTTTCCACAGAGAAACTCCCCTCAGTCGCATTCCAGAGCCAAAGGCACCCCTCGATCTCTTTCTGTGCTTGGCCAGCCACTGTCCCCAGCAGGAGCAGAGGCGCCAAGAGCAGGAAAGCTGCCATGGCCCCCTGTGATGCCTCCTCCTCACCCACCTGCACCTGGTGACTGAGAAAGCCTCACTCTTTCCCAGCCCGTTTTATACCCCGGCTCTGATGAGGTAAATGCAAATATTTCCTCCACCCGGTCCAGCTCACACGTCTACACCCCCCTGGAGGTTTCACTGGTAGAGACACTTCCTCCTACCTGCCCAGCCTCGGAGAGAACTGGTGAAAATAAAGGGGTGACCCCCATTAAAGGGGTTAAAATGGGTGGTGGGGACATCCCTGAGGAACCCATGGGCTGGACATCACATTCTCTGCATTTCTGTGTCCCTTGGAATGGTGACCAGTCCTGTGACCTCTTGCAGAAGTCCTGGAAATGTGGAGGAGCCTCCAAATCCTACTCCCAGCTCTGACCCAGGCTTTTCTTGAAGGCCAAACAGTCCCAGAAAATGTGAAAAACCCAGACAGGGAACATCCTTGTAAAAATGCTCAAACTCAGCTTCTGATCCTGCTTGGAAAAAGCTGGATCACGAAGCCTGTGGAGGGAGGGTCTCTCCTAACCCCCTTTCACAGCCCCTCACTGATGAACACGACATTTTCTTGCTGGAGACACATCCCTGACGTGATTGCTCTCGAGTAATTTTGGCTGAACGCCTCAGATAACATCTCATGAAGAAAACAGCTCAAGTTTCTCTTTCCTCTCCTTCCTGGATTTTTCCCCATTCTCTCCTCAGGCCCTTGGCTGATTTCGAGGCTGATTTTGAAGGTGATTTTGAAGCTAATTTTGAAGTATTTCAAGGCTGATTTTGAGGCTGATTTTGCAATTTCTCCCTGAGCTGTCGGGGCAGCGCTGTGGGGTCAGTGCTGGGGACAAAGGCAGCACTTCCCTGTCCCTGAAACATGTGGGATTCCTCCTGTCACCTTCCACCTCCTTGGGAAAGCAGAGAGAGCTGGGGCCAGAGCGAAACCTGGCGTGAGAGACACCCAGTAATTAGAGGTGATGATCCTGAATCAGCTTCCCTGAATGGAGATGGCTCCAGAAGCTGCTCCCAGGGGTGATTCCACCGAGGGGGGCTGTTTCCAGCAACCAAAATGAGCAGCACAGGTACTCCAAATGAGCTGGATCCCCCCAGAAAAAGAAGGGAGTGGCCTTTCCTTCCCCCTGTCTGCCTTACAGATCACAGAACCCCAGGACCATCAAGGGCGGAAGAGACCCTAAACCACATCCCCCAGTGCCACATCCAGTGACTCCACCACCTCCCCGGGCAACTTATTCCAATGCCTGACCACTCTTTTTTTCTGATTTTTTTTCTAATATCCACCCTGCTCCTCCCCTGGAGAAGGGGATAAATCTCACTGGTGTTTCTGATGTCCTCACGCTGTGGTTTTA
This sequence comes from Cnemophilus loriae, assembly GCA_013397755.1. Classification (NCBI taxonomy): domain Eukaryota; kingdom Metazoa; phylum Chordata; class Aves; order Passeriformes; family Corvidae; genus Cnemophilus; species Cnemophilus loriae. The sequence continues at coordinate 222,344 of VZTF01006477.1, forward strand.
CCAAGCCCAGGCCCTCCTCCTCCTCCTCCTCCTCCTCGCTGGCCCTGCTGAGTCACTCGTGCTGCCTGAGTGGGAGTTTGGGTTTCCTTCCCTGTGCTCATCTTCCCGTGCTCCAGCCCCAGAGTTCCTCACCCTGTGGGCTGCAGCTCTGGAAAGAAGCTGCTGGGTGAAATGATTTAAATAAAAGCTGAACAGAAGTGGGAGAAAAAGGAGGAATAGAGTAGGGGAGTTCAGGACAAAGAGGAGAGCAGCAGGAAAGATGCCAGGGAAAAGGAGAATGTGTTGGAAGGATGTTCAGTGATGCTGCATTGGTTGGAGGGAAATTTGGCCCTAGTGCAGAGAGTGTGGGCAAAAAAAATTGAGATTTTCTGATCTGCTGAGTCCACAGAACCAAATTCTCCTGTAGAGCCTCATTTCCTTGTGGTTTTTATCTTGTTTTCTGCCCTTCTGGGGGCTTCCCTGGGCAGTGCCTGGGGCTCCTCTGCTGCCCAGGGTCAGCGCAGGGCTGGGAGGGAAAGAGGTCCTCAAAGGGACCTCAGGCTGCAGCTCCTTGGGAATGGGAACTGCTCGTCCCAGCTGCTGAAAAACCTTCTCTGGGAGCAGCATAAGGCACATAGGAAGTGTGTGAGCAATCTGAGAGCACACGGAACAGGGAAAAGAAACGGGAATGGAAGCAGAGGGTTTTGCAAGCCCAGCTTCCCCCTGTGGTGCTGTTGCCCCGGGCAGTTTCATGTAAATTCTCCTTGCAAAAGCTCTGTGCCATCCTCTGGGTGGTGGGGGTGACTCAGTGGGGTGTCACTGGGACAGGGCTGGAACCACCTGTGCTCTGTCGCCTCGGAGATAATTCTGTTTGGGAGAGAAAAGGCAGGCTGGGGTTGCTACGAAAACCTCCCCAGGGCTAAAGAGAACCTTGCAAGGGCTGGTGGAAGTGACAATCTTGTTCCTCCTTGGTTCTTGGAGAGGTTGATCTCCTGTGGGGAAGTGAGAGCCTGCCTTGCGGTGAGGATACAGCCAGAGAGCTCTGGGAAGCAATACAATGAATATTTTTATCCCTAAAGGTGACTGCACGATCGTTAATTCAGCCCATGAAACAAAGCAAACCAGTTGGGTGTGAAGACCAGTGGAGGAAGGGCAGGAAACAGAAATTTCTGTGGGAGACTCGTGTGTTACAGAGGGGCCTGAGCTTCCAAAGTGCCCAGAATATTTGGAAAGGAGCTGACAGGGCTGGGACTGCTCAGAGCACCCTCCAAAGCCACCCCCAGGGAGCAGCAGGACCCTGAGGGTGGCAGCAGGAGCCCAGCACAGCCCGTGGCTGGAGCCAGAACAGCCCCGGGGTGAGGAACGCAGGATCTGGCCCCAGCCAGGCTGACAGCTCCAGTCTGGGTGCCAGAGGAACCAGAGGCTCTGGGCGAGAGCAGCTGCTGCCTCCCCAGCTCCGATCCTCAGGGACTTCTTGGAAGTGATGCAGGGGTGTTTCCCTGGCTCCCACCCACACTGCCAGCGTTACACCAGATGGGATGACTCGGGCTTTTACTCCCTCTTGGCAAGCAGACAGGAGCTGTCAGCTCGTCTGGCTTCCTCCTTGCTGGCACGAGTGCTGTGGTTCCTCCCCTGTCCCTGTCTCCGGGCAGATCTGTGAGGGGAATGAGTTAAATGAATATTCCTGGAGTCCCGGGCAAACAGCAGCACTTGGAACTCCAGGAGAGGAGCTGAAACCCTCCAGCACATCAGGAATAATCTGGGGATTATTAATCTGGGGAAGAGCAGAAGCCAGGAAACCCAAACCTCCTCCCACCTGCACTTCACCAGGAGGGGATGGCAAGGGAGGGAAGGGCTTTTTTTTGGGCAAAATGCAGCAGCCACAGAGAATAAAACAGAGAATAAACAACTGCACAAGCACCTGCTCGGGAGCATGGAAATGTGAACCACAGGGAAAGCGGCTCAGGCTCTCCCTGGGTCGGGCAGAGGTGAGGGCAGGGCTGGGCACTGAGGAGAGCAAGGACAGGGAGTTCTCTCCGTTCCCTTTCCTGGTGCTGGATCCACTCTGTCTGGGCTGGTCTGGGCTGCAGTCGGGGCATCCTCTCCTCTTCTCTCGCTGCTGGCCCTGCCTGGCACAGCGTGGACTCTGCCCAGCTCCGGGCAAGGAGGGCTGTGTTTGCTCTGAGCTCCTCGGCACGGCTTTGTGGGGTTATTTGCTTTGGGTGAAGAACTCCAGGCAGCTGAGATTTACTGGCCTGTTTTGCAAATATTGTGTTTTGTAAATGTGGGGATGAAGTGCTTTTTTACTGCTCGAGCTGCTGAGCTGGCTTGAAAAGCTTCCTTGTCCTGCTGGAGGTGTGGGGCGAGTTCCCAGTGCTGGGATGGGCTCTGGCCAGGGTTTTGCAGCCTGTCCCTGCAGTGTCCTGCAGCTCCAGAAAGCCACCCCATCCCTGCCTCCAGCCAGGAGAGGAAAACAGAGAGGGGAGCAGGGCAGGCAAGGCCGTGTGGCTCGCTGGAGTTGCAAATGAGGTGTGGAATGAATTTTGCATCCAGAGGCAGCTGGGAGGCTGCCAGTCCCCCAGCGTGTGCCAGGTTTGCTGCAGGGAAACACCTCAGCGCTGGTCCCCTGCCAGCTCTGCCGGGCCTGGCATGGGATTTCCCATGGGCAGCAGGAGGAATCTTCAACTCTGAGGGCTCTATCCCAGCCTGTCAGCCCTGGGAGGGCTCTGTTCAGGCTGGAATAAGAAAAGGTGGATTGTTCTCTGCAGGGATGAGGTCCTGAAAGCCCCCTCGTAACCCACAGCGCGGGCTGCAGGGAGGGCAGGGCAGGGGAGGATCAGAAGGACAAACATTTTGCCAAAAGGCACTTCCCCAAAGTGAGCAGCTTAACAAGGGAAATCTCATGCTTCTTTGTGCTTCCTCAGGTCACAGGAGGCAGGAGGAACAGCAGCCAGGAGCTCGTTCTCTCTGCAGCTGGAAGGTCTGGGCTCAGCTGCCTCCTCCACCTCCCCTCTCCCCAGAATTCAGACGAGTTCTCCCTGCTGGAGCAGAGTTCTGTTCTCTTTCCATGTCTGCAGAGCCTTTCTGGAATAAACCCCACGCCGGCCGTCCTGCTGCCCTTGCTGCCCTCCTCCCTGTTCCAGCCCTGGGCTGGATTCCCGGGGTTCCCACCTGCGTCCCTTCTGTCCCCAGCCCTGGGGAGGGGACAGGAGCCTGCCCAGGTGTCTGGGTGCCACCTTCAGCAGCGCTGCTGTGGCACAGGGTGCAGATATTTGTGATTCCCGGGAGTTTGCCTGGACTCGGAGCCCGGGGCACAGCAGGGCCCAGCTGTCCCCGTGTCACACAGGCCTGGCTGTCCCCGTGTCACACAGGCCCGGCTGTCCCCGTGTCACACAGGCCCGGCTGTCCCCGTGCCACACAGGCCCGGCTGTCCCCGTGTCACACAGGTCTGGCTGTCCCTGTGCCACACAGGCCCGGCTGTCCCCGTGCCACACGCGAGGTTTGCCTCTGTGTTTGCACAGAAGCCTTGTCACGCAGTGCGGACGCACAGCCCTGCTGGCAGCGAGCTGGCTTCTGCCCCAGTGCCACCCGAGCTGCCACGGGCCGGGCAGGTGGCCCCGGGGGTGGCATTTGGGACAGGTTGGAGCAGCAGGCCTTGGAAAAAGCAGCTGGGAGGGGGAAAAGGGTGCCCAGGAGATGGCAGCAGCTTCCCACTGTGCCAGGCTTTGGTGTCCTGGCTGCTGGCACCGCGACAGGGGCTCGGCACCCCCCCAGCTCGGCCAGCACACCTGGAAAGGCATTGCCTGTGCCTGATTTACATTTTCTGTGCACCCTGATAGGCAGGAGCAGGCAGGAGTTCTGATCCCAGCCCTCAAGGCACCCTCTGGGAGGCCAGGGGTTGGGCTGGACTTTGCCTGGCTGGCTCCCCTGCTCCTCCATAGCCAGCTTGGGCTCCAAGGGCTGGGGACAGGAGTGTCCCTGCTTGTCTCTGCGCTCCCTTCCTGCCTCCACAAGGTCAGGAACTTCCCCGATGCTCAAAGCAAAGAGGGAATGCCCGGGGAGGCAGGAGGTTATGGGAGGCTGAGCTCACCTGAGAGGCTGCTTTGAACCTGGCTCTGGGGGCTCTGAGGGCTCTGATGAGCCAGGAGTAACATCTTGTGAGAGCTGCCAGGATTAACCCACCCTGGGCAGCTCCCTGGGACTGCTCTCCAGCGTGGGAGGTGCGGCTGGATGGGAGGAGAACCAGTTAAACAATTCCAGTGCCATCCCCTGATCCCGCTTGTGTCCCCTTGCTCTGCCTTTGCGAAGAGCTGTGTGAGCAAACCCCTGGCTTGGACCTCAGGGTTTGTCCTCCCTGACCCTGAGCCCGTTGCCAGCTCCAGGTTTGCCCTCCTGGGCACGGACACTTCCAGAAGCTGGGAGGATTTGCTGCCTCGTTCCTTTTCCTGGCAGCCCTCGGTGGGGCAGACGGGCTGAGCCAAGAGCTGGTACCTGGGAGAGCAGCAGCACCTGGAGCAGCGCCTGCCGCTGCCGCTGCCAGCTCCGAGGTGGAAAACGAGCAGGTTTTTTGGCTGCAGAGCCAAGGTGTGTGGTCCTGGATGAGGAATCTGCGGCTTTATCCCAGGGAGGTGTTCCCAGCTCTCTGCTGAGACCATTTATTCACCTCCTATGATACATTTGTCCTCCTGAACTGGAGCACCAGGAAGGTGACTTACAGCGAGGCTGGAAGGACGATGGATCCAATCAGTGGTGCGTGTTTAATCATCCCTTCCTGATGGTATTTGGGGATTTCCTATTTAATCAGTAATTAATGTGCCTGGCAATTAATTCTGCAGGACTCTTGGTGCCCTGAGCACCGCAGGGTGGATTCTGAGCAGCCCCTTTCTTACTTCGGGGGAGTTCTGAGGAGTGATGAAGTTGCTGTGATGAATTGCAAGAAATATCAATTTCTTTCCTGATTCCTTCTAATTAGTATTTTTAAATTTTTTTTTTTAAACCAGGACATGTGCATTTCACTTTTTGGAGGACAAGGGCCAGGCACTGCAAAGGAAGAAAGGGGAAGAGAAAACTCTTGGATTAAAAAAGGGGAAAGGGAAAACTCTTATATTGAGAAATGCTGCTACGAGTGGATTTTGCCCTGCATCTCTCGGCTGTGAGACTCCCACATCCTCAAGGCACTTTAAAAGGAGATTTTCCCCCTGATTTCCCACCCTGAGCCCCTATAAGGGATGCAAGGTGGGGCCTGTGCTGTCTGCATGGGATTGACCAGCTGGGCCCTGCTCTGACCTTGTAAGAGCTGAGCTTGGCTGTTCCGGGACAGCTCCTCATGAGCACTCTGAGCTCTCAGTTTTAGCTCCAGGAGCCTTTAACAGTATGTGGGTGACGAGGCACTGAGGAAAGGGCTTGTGGAAGAGACACAAGTGCAGGAAAACCCACTGCAGAACCAGGCTGGTTTATCCAGGCTTTGCTAAAACCCTTCCCCCCTGTCTCAGAGCACCTTGACCTGATCATTTGTGTTTGTGCCTGGCAACTCTGCACTCGCTGGAGAGAGGAAAAAAAATAAAAGAGGAAAAACATTTAAAATGCTTCAGTTGAGCTGGAGATTCAGCTCTGCCTTGGCTTTCTGCCGGCTTCAAACACAGCAGCAGAACCTCTTGTGTTTAGCCCCAAAGGAGTCCCTAATTAGTGGAGAAACTGCAAAGCTCTGAACTTGGTTGGGAATGCTTTGGTGCAGTGGCCCCCTGAGGTTCATTAAACAAATGAATTCAAAGCAGTCAAATAGCTGGGATCTTCAAAGTGACAAGGACCTCAGTCCCGGGACCCGAGGCAGGCTGGCACTGCAAATAAAATGATTCCTGAGATGGGCGGAACTGCTCCCACTGACACGCACGGAGGAGACAGAACGAGAGGCCGTGGATGGAGCAGATTCCAAAGGGAAGGGGCAGCAGCAGTTCCAGCCCTGCCTGCACCCTCTGCCAGGGGCTCTGGGTGTTCCTGGGGAGACGAGGAGCAGCCAGGTCAGTGAAGGGAGGGGTGACAGGGAATTTTCCAGTGCAGGCTGAATGGGACAGGGGTGTGGGGAGCAGGAGCCCCTCAGGAGAAGGGCAGGACTGTGCCACTGCTCCAAGAATTTGGGGAAAACTCCACACCTGCTCTCCTCACTGATTCTGAGCAACCCCCTGGCACACCCCCGGATATTTTGGACATTTGTCTCATAACAAATGCCCCCTCTCTCGGTGCAGATGGGGCCGGGACAGCCCGGGGCAGTGACATTTCTGGGGCAGGGCTGCAGCCGAGCTCCGTGAGATGTTCCCCAAATCCCCCCGGTGCCTCCAGGGCACGGCTGCCCTTTCAGTGCCCAGCCCTCCCCTGAGCTGGCACTTCCAGCAGCGGGCATTAAACAACATTTTTTTCAAGTTTAAACTCTGCCACGATGGAGGGGAAAGAGGCAAAGAGCTCCAAGCCTTGCCCTGGTGCCTCTGCTGTGGTTTCCAGCTGTGGGGCTGGCTGGGCTCATCCTCCTGCCTTCAGGGGAGCATTCAGCCTCGCCCCTGGACCAGCAGCATCCAGGAGTGATAAACTAATGAGTGGTGCTGTGTGAGGGCCCGTGTGGGCACCAGAGCTCCATTTAGCAGAGCTGAAGAGGGAGCAGAGCTGTTTGTACACCCAGAACTACATTAATGCAGCCTGACAGGCTGTGTTTCAGCTCTCCAGCCTGGTTCAGGTGCTGGATCCCGTTCCCTGGGAGGCATTTCTGAATTGCTGTCGTGTCCTAGAGGGAAGCAGAGTTTGCCTTGTCCTGGGTTTTCTCTCCTGATTGCTTTGACCCGGGAATTTGTAGGTAGACCAGTTCTTTTTTATTAGAGATACTTATTTAAACTTTAGCTGTTGATATTTCTTTCCATTTCAGTGATCGTTGCTGCAAGATGCAAACTCATCCCTTGGCAGTTTTGGCTGAGTGCAGCTTCTGTGTCGAATATTTGGTGACTTTTTCTCTGACCTTAGAGGCAACTTGTCCCTTCCTCCTGGCCTGTCCTACCCTGGCACTCGTTCTGGCCCTTTTCCGAGGGTATAATAATTATAATTTGGTTTATAGAGGTTAGAAGTTTGAAAGCTGAGACCAAGGTGTCATAAATCCCCCTCAGATTCTCACTCTAAGCACACACAGCACTTAAATATTGCAAATCCCTGGCAACCCTTGGATTTGATAAACTCTTTGGACTGATGGGTTTTTTTTCCCCCTCAATGAAATCCTCCCACCGCAAGATCCGAGTTCATTTGTACGAATTATCCAGCGATTAGTTAATAACCTTCCCTGAGTGCTATAAATTCCACGGTGTCCATGCAATTTATCATTTAAATGCTGCATGAATCACGCAGGGCAGGGAGAGGGGAGAGTGGGAGGGACAGCAGGAGCGGTGCCTGAGGAGGAAAACAAGGCGTGGAGTGTGGGATGAGGTGCTCTCAAACACGGTGCCTGCCGGATTTCCTTGCATTTCAAGGTTTCTAAGGCAAGCTCGCAGCAAATCCAGCAATTCTTCCTCCCTCCAGGCTTTCTGCACTGCCGGGCAGGCTCAGGGCACCTCCTGCCAGGTGCTGTGGCTCCGCGATGTCACCGATCCAGGCTGAGCATCCTCGGGAGCTGCCAGGGCTTTCCCTGCGTGCAGCACACCCAGAAACCCCTCCCGATAAATTCTTTGTGGTGAGTGGGAGAGGAGGAGCGTGAGGAAGATGCTGCCGGAATGTAAATAGTTTTTTATTGGCTCCAAACTCTCTCCTAATGCAGGGAAAGGCTGAGTCAGCACGGGCTGAGGTGGGAGTTATCCCAAATTCCCGCTGAGCAGCTCCTCTCCCTTAGAACAGCTTAAAGACCAATTGTTTGGGAGATTTACTTTTTTTTTTTTTTCCAGCTAAATACATCACAAAGGCATTGGTTTGCTCCAAAAGAAAGTTCCTCGGTGAGCGTGGAGCCCAGAAAAAAACATCAAAGGAGCTGTGGGCTCACCTCAGCTCTACCTGAAGCCGGTCTTCACCTTTCCTCTTGCTGAGGAGGAGGTGGGGACACGCGGACATAAATAAGTGAGGAGAAGCTGCGCCCAGAGCTCCCTCCAGCTGTGTGCTGGAGGGTTTACAGATGCTCGGAACAAAGGCTTGAACGGTGTTAATTAGCTAATGGCGGTGGAGAGCTCTGAACGCGCAAAGACGCCCACAAAGGGTAATTATTGTTGTTTTTATCAGGGCGTGGAACTGGGGGCTGAGCTCCGCAGGCAGGACTGGTCCGGAGGCACAGCGCTGCTCCTGCACCCGCCTTCCCCCAGGAGACAATCCCGACCAGACGGGAGCCAGGAACCCTGAGCGATGGGCGCCGCTGCTTGTTTTTTAAAAGCAGGTGGCACCTGATGCAGGACCCGGAGCGGTTGTGACGCCAGGGGCAGATCAAACGGGACAGAAGAAAAAAATAAAAATAA
>VZTF01006477.1:230823-325965 GCA_013397755.1 Cnemophilus loriae
CCCAAGTGTGCAGGAGAGCCGGATGCTGGAGCAGGAGATCGCTGCCTTCTCCCTGCCCAGCCATGCCCAGCCATGCCTGGTCACTCATCCCCACAGATTTAACTGGAGCCAGCATTGCCTGTCGCTGGCAGTGCTCGGAGCAGGCACTGACGCCAGGGCTCTGTAAAACATGAATTTCAGCAGTTTGTGCTGCAGGAGGGGCTCCGTGGCTCCCCAGGGAGGGATGGGGTCCGGCCAGGGGAAGTTGTCCCTGGATTTTCAGCTGTGCTGCTGCTGCTGGGGCTTTCGGCCGTGTGCGAGGAGGGAGAACAGCACGTGCACGGTGCTCCTGCCACCCTCTGCAGGGAAATCAGCCACAAATCTGCCTGCGCCGGGTTTGCTCGAGTTAATAAATTCTGCTGGAGAATAAATAGATCCTAAATTACACCCTGGCCTGGCCAGAACTTTTATCTTGCCTGTCAGGACTGTGTAATATTAATTATAGCCTGCTTCAGCTGCCCTCAGGGAGAGCTGGCACATGGCTGCAGCACTCAGCTGTGACTTGTATTTGATTTTTTTTTTTTTTTTCATTTAATCAATGCCCAATAAATCTGTAATCTCCTGAATCTGGACATCTGTGCTTAATGTATCCGGGGAGTGACCTAATTAAATTCCAGTTTAGACCATCTCAGGGTGGGGCTGGACCCTTGGATTCCTGCTTTTGTGGCATCACAGGAGTGGGGGAATATCCCCAGCAGGGAAAGCATCCCCGGTGAGGTTTGTGAAGGCCGGGGAGCCACCGAAAAGTGACCCCCTAAAAGTGAGCGTGGCACAAACTCCATCACCACAGCTCCTGCAAGGAAAGGGTGCTGTTAAACCCAGCTTAAAACAGGGCAGGGATAGGCAGAGCTTGGAACTCCTGTGCCTGATCCCCCAGCCTGGTTTTGGCACGGAATGATGAATATTTAGAGATGCAAAAGCAGAACTGATGCAGCGCTGCCTCAGACTCGGTGTCTAAAGGACTTCCTGAGCTGGAGGGCACCTCCAGAGCCTCGCCTCTGCTGGCTGCTGGTGCCTGCTAGAGGCCGGACGGATTTCCTGCTCTTTGGGAAGCCTTTATCAGCCCCGGCCGCGCGATCTTCGCTCACGGCCGCGAGCCAGAGCGTTTCATCTGCAGCCCCCTCCCTCCCTCCCTCCTCAGCCCCCGAGCCCTCAGAAGGGCCTGCTCTGGATGACGTGGATTACCAGGCCGTGGGTTTTATTTCACATGGACAGGACATAAATCCCCCTGCTGCAGGGTGAGATTTGCTGTTCGTGTCTGGTCGTTAATACAGTTTATTTTTCCCGAGGACCACTCCCTCCCCTGAATGTTATCTGCATCAGGAAGAACAGACCCCATTATTTTATGGGTCAAATATGATTTTCTTTTTTGTGTTTAATGAGCGCCAAATAAATCTGTGATTTGTTTGCTTTGTGCCGACCTCAACAAACCCCGTTTAATGAACGCTAATTGTCCGTAATGCCTTAAATTAATGACAGCCGTTCCCACTGCCCCTCCGTGTCCCTGCTCATCGCCAGAGGGTCTCCATGGCAACCTCCTGGCCAGGGTGACATCCCAGGGTCCCAGGGGTCAGGGACAGCTCCGGGCACGGTTTGCTGGGAGGGGAGCCCAGGGAGGCCCAGAGCAGTGGGGAATGAGGGGTTTTGGAGGTAAAACACCAGCTGGGAGCAGCCCCAAAACCCACCCTGAGCAGACACTGTGTGTCCCTCAGCTGGACACTGTGTGTCCCTCAGCTGGGTGGTGTGTGTCCCTCATATTTATTTTTATTGTTATTATTGTTATTATTGTTATTATTGTTATTACTGTTATTATTATTATTTTTGCTGGAGGTGTGTGCAGTGCTCAGCAGGAGCTGGGGCTTCCCCTCCCTGCTGCGGAGGAGCAGCACAAACTCCTTTTTTAAGCAGCGTTTGTGCGGATGGGAGCGTGGCCTAGAAACCTCACTGAGCCCATGTTTTGTGATTTCTTAGCTCCAGAGCAGAGATAAATCTCAATATGAGCATTTTGAGTTCTGGCTTTTCTGGGTTTCTGTGTTCCTCCTCATGGAGGGAGAGTTTTCCCTGCAGTTGCACGCCAGGAACTGTTTTCTTGCTAAGAAAATCAGGGTATTTTAAAATTGACTCTTATTTTTGCCTGTGCCTCAAAAACACTCATGAATTTTGCAGTAACATCTTGAAACCTTTCTTGTCTTGTTACATCAAAAGCATTTTCCAGACAGGATATAAGATCAGCCATTCCTGGCACCATTAGCATTGGAAAGCCAGCAGATATTGTATAATTTTAAAGAGTCTTGGATAACTTCCTCCTGACAAGAATCCTCTGGAGGCTTGTCCAGGTTTGGGATTTTTCCTTTGCCAAATTTCTCTTAAAAACCATTTTCAGCAGCATTTTACATCCTGGCCCTTCTGGTTTTGAGTAAAATCTCCTCTAGCAAGTCTTTTTTTAACTATTTATTTTTTAATTAGTGCCTAAGGCTGACCTGGGGGGGTGAAATCCTGCAGCATCCAACCCAACCCCTCCCTCCTGCGCTCATTGCTGGGGATGGATTTGCTTGGGAAAGGGGGCTCTGGGATCTGGGAGAGGCTGGATCATCCCCGTGGAGGCTTCAGGGGGTTCTGAGTGCCTGGGAGGCTTCGCTCATCACTCAGGATATCAAACAGGTCAGGCCTGGGATCCTCCCTAAAGAACGGGCAAACAAAAATGAAACCACAGCAGCCAAAAGCTCCAAACCTGAGAGGTGAAAAGCACTTTATTGCAGCCCTGTAAAGCTATTTTTGTTGGGGTTTTTCAGAGCTACCTGTCCTTAAATCCAGCCAGGAAGGAGCTGATGCCAAGACCGAGCTGTGCTTTGGGGAGATTTTGCTGTCACTGTCCCAAACTCCATCTCCACAGCTCTTTTCCCCCATCAATATTTGAGATGTCCTTTTTTCACATGCTCTGGTGGGGTCAGCCATCCTTAATTTAAAAGTTTTCCACCGTGCCAGGCTGTGAGTTTGGTTCTGCACATTTCTTGTGCAATTAAACCCGCAAAGTGCAGCAGGATCTGCATCAAAAACATCCTGCCCATTAAAGTTGCCTGAAATTTCCTCCGTGATCCACAGCTCTTATCCTCCCAGACCTGTTAAAAAAGAGAGCATTTTCTGTCTGGGAGCCCCAGAAATGATCAGCAGAAGGAAATTGTTGCTCTTAAGAGCCTTATTGCTTATTAATGGAGGTAATTAAATGGCTCTAGGCTGAGGCCAGCGTGCAGCTGAGAGTGCAGGCGCATGTTCCTGGCCCGAGTGCTGCACTCAAATTAATAAAAGAATTGATGTAGACAGTGGCTGATGGCTGGGAATTGCTCTTGAGACTGTAATGAACACAGTTGCCTCCTTTCAGCTTCCTTTCACTGTAATAAAGCTAAAAATAGCCCAGGTTGACACTCGCAGCAGAGCAGCTGCTGTGCAGCGGCGTTCGATGTCACAGAACACCCGAAATAGACGGAGGGGTGGAGGATCCAGGCTGCTCCTGCTCCAGAGAGAGCCAGAGGGAAGCAAAGAGCTGGAGCAGAGCGAGGAGACGAGATCAGCGAACCCCCGTGCCTGTTTCAGGTGGGGTTTGGGCTCGGAACCAGGCAAACGCGGCGATTTCTGCGCTCTGCCTTTCCTGGGTGGAGCCCCCCGAGGTCTGGGGAGCAGGGGAGCCCCTGGAACTGAAACAGGAGAGTCTGCTGTGCATAAATAACGAGAACATGAAGCACGAATGTCAGACGAGTGCGGTTTGTGAGGGGAGTCTGCAGGGTTTTCAGCTCGTTCCAGAGCAAAAGGAGTTGGTGTTTGCAGCCCTGGGCTGTCCCCGTCCTCTGAAGGGAGATGTGGAGGGATAGCAGAGGGGGAACTTGGGGCAGGAAAAGCTAAACTGGCACAAAACCCTGAATTCTCCACTGCCTAACCCTGTGTGCTGATGTATTGTCATTTAACTCTTACAGAGGTATTGCTCTTTAACTGTACACAGGTATTGCTATTTAATTCTTACCCATGTATTGTTATTTAACTCTTACCCGTGTATTGTTATTTAACTCTTACCCATGTATTGTTATTTAATTCTTACCTGTGTATTGTTATTTAACTCTTACACATTTATTGTTATTTAACTCTTACACATACATTGTTATTTAACTCTTACACATTTATTGTTATTTAATTCTTACTCATGCATCGTTATTTAGCTCTTACTCATGCATTGTTATTTAACTCTTACACAATGCCAGGGGAGACAGGTTAAATTTGAAGTTTAACCTGCCAGACACCCCCGGTGACTCAGAGCTGCTGTGTTTTCTTTGACTTGTGTTAATCCCATCAAAGGTTGCCAAGGTCCTGGGATTGGGGTGGCAGAAAAGCAGAGCCAAGTGACCAATTTGGATTTTCTGAATAGCATCAGCTCTGCTCTGCTGAGCAGCTGGGACACCCTGCTCAAAATGAGGTAAGGCACGAGCAGGAACGTGCTTGTTAACCAGATTATACAGAATATTTTGGCTTTCTGCTGTTAAGTGGAACATAGATTTTGGGTTCTGCATAAAACACCCTCCAGATTTTGCCGTAGTTCAGTGGTTCAGTGACTGGATTTACTGCCTAATAAAGGTGCCAGCAATGAGAAATCAAAGCTCGGAGCTGGCACAGCTCCACCTTGCAGGGTTTGTGCCCACGAGACACAAAGAAGAGTTAACAAAACCCCTGGAGGATGAGCAGGAGCCTGGAAAGGCAGCACGTGGAGTGTTTAAAGAGTGTTTAAAGAGGGTGAACTCTGCAAGAGCCTCTGAAGGGAAGAGGAGCTGCTGTTGATAAAAGGAGAGGATCAGCCAAGTGCTCCAGTGATCGCCAGCACAGGGAGGGAGCAGTAATTCCTCTTACCCTGATTAATCAGCTCTCTCGTTCTGTGATGTTGCCTGGCAGTGGAAGCTGTCTCTGGATATTCTTTATTGCTCTGCTGTTCCCCACTAATCAGTGGAAATGAACCACCAGAAACTTGCACAGTCTCCTGATAATGTGATAAGCGAGGAGCTCTGAGAAATCAGATTTTTTGGCAGCGTGAGGCAGCGCTCAGTGACAGCTTGTGGCTCCCAGGGATTACACAGCAGCTTTTCTTTGTCAGCAGCTCCGTGGCTCCCCTCAAAAAGTCCCAGTTTGCTCCAAAATAAGGAGCACTACGACGTGCAAAGATATTTTTCCGTCAGGAAAACCCCGTCTGGCAAAAAATAGGGCCCTTCCTTGGAGCTGCGTTAGATTTCGCTGCCTTAGGTTGCAGGTGGTAATAGGAAAGTTTCTCTTTAAGAGCAACATCTGAGCTTGAAGAAGCCAATCCCAGTTTATCCAGAGGCTCCTGGGATTGTTCGGAATCTTGTCCTGCACTGTGGGTGGTGAATGATGGGAGCAAGGCCAGAGGATCCTAAAGCCCCTTCGTCGGGAAATCCCGCTCGATAGGTGCACCGGAGTGTTCCCAATGAGTGTTTTAGCTCTCACCCTCTGTGCAGCCAGCAGGTGGGAGGCAGAGCAGAAAAATCACCCCAGGGTGGATTTATTGCTGCTCTCCCGTAACTCACGGCAGGCAAAGCTCAGTCCCAGTGCTCGGAGGCTGCTGTAAGTGTTCGTGCACACAGGTCGGGAGCAGAGCCAGCTCCAGCACCTCGTGGGAGCAGCTCTGAGCCGAGTTTCTGCTTTCCAGGAAAGGAAAACTTGCAGGAAACGGAGCTTTTATCTCTCCTGGGCAGGAAATGATGTGACAGCTCCCAAACTGAGCCTCTTTCCCTCGGGAAGGCTCCCTCTGCTGCTGTCAGTGCTTTTCAAGCTGGAGATGTCCTCCCTTGCTCTACAAATGAACTCCGAACGTTTCCCCACTAATGGGATTTAAGCCATGATTGTGCCAGGCTGGAGTTCAACCACAGCCCCCAGGGAAAACCAGCTCGGGTTTTGCCCTTTTCTTGCCCTTTTCTTGTGCAATCTGCGAGTCAGGAGAGACTGGCACCACCGATCACCGATCCGTGATTTAACGTGGGGCTGGGGCTGGGAGCACTGAGCCACAGCTGCAGGTTGGCTTTCATGCAGCTCGGTCCCCGTGAGGATGGAAAATCACAGATAAACTTCTCATCTCGGGTAATCCCGGGAGATTTCCTTAGTTACAAATAAGAATTTAAGGCGAGCTGTTCCCTCACCACCTGTTGGTTGGATTGTAACAATTTGTTTTTCTTGTTGTGGTGGTTTTCTTTGTGGTTTTTTTTTTGTTTTAATCTGGAAAATGATCTGTCAGAGGAGAAACAATGCAAACGTTGTCTCAGTGCCAGCTTGAAATCTGGAGTGGTTCTACCTGTTCTGGGTGCCAGAAGCAACAGAATTGCCTCAAGAAAAGAGGAATTTAGGATATCAAAGGCTCGCCTGCCAAGGAAAGGCTCAGCTTTAAATATTACTTTGGGGCAACGGGGAGTCCTGAAGCCCAGTCCATGCTCAAGCAGTGATGCCAAAACAGAGTTTTTTTGGAAATTCTACCCTCTGGGAATTAGACACACATTGATTTTAGCTTCCCAGGTGGTATAATGGGTTTTTCTGGGAAGGAGGATGGAGGGGGTGGTTTGACCCAGGAGGGCATGGCCTCCCTTCTGGGGCACAGAGCCTGATCTGTGCCAGCCACCACCAAGCCAGCAGGCTCCTGCAGCCCTGGGGGCCACCAGGGAGCTGGCCTGGGTCACACAGCCAAGTGACAGCTCCCAGACGGTGACAAAACGAGCCCCGAGCCTCTGGTGGGGAAAGAAGTTGAGTGGCAGCTGCAGGCAGGGGAAATGTCAGGAGTTATTTAAAATAAAAGCACAGCTAGAACTGATGTTGCTGCTTCCCTGTGCAAAGAAAATCAGCCTGGATATTCCAAATCGCCCTGGAAAAGGAATTCTTGTGAAATCCATGCAGTCACAGCTCATTCTGCTGCCTGGAATTGCTTTTTGGATCGATCCAGGATGCCTTTGCTGTATCCCCTGTGTCTGCACAGCCTCTGTGCGGACGTTGTGCTCCCTGAGGAGCTCCGTGGTCACAGCAGGGAGCGAGAATGGGGAACGGCCCCCAAGTCCGGGTGTCTGAGCCCTTCTGGGCACAGCAAGTGCTGTCAGTGCGGGCTGGGGGCTCGTGGCTTGGGCTTGCAGCAGGTGGAGAGAGCTCTCAGCGTCAGCGTCCCCCGGGGCTGGTGGTCCCTGTGTGTTCTCTGTGAGCTCGGGGTGAGGCTGAAACCCCCGAATCCTTCACTCCTGAAGCCGCCAGTGCTCATCAAACACAAACATCTTGCTTTGCCCCGCTCTCAGCGGGGTCCCTCAGCCCTGCTGCTCCTGGTTTGCCTCACCCCTTTCTGATGTTTTCATTCTTTTGTCGTTTTTGGGCAGCTGAACCCGAGGTGTCCTGTGAAGACCTTTCTGGTGTCTGTCTGTGCTGCACAGAGCAGGTGCCAAGCGCCCCAAGAGCTCAAGTTTTATATAACAGCTTCTTTTAGAGATCCAGGGAGGTATCCAAAGCTCACAGCCCCCTTCAGGGACTTCCAGCCAGCCTCAGTTCTGTGTTTGATAAGAAAAAAAAAGGGAAAAGTTTCACTTCTGTGGCTGAAGGTGAATCTGCAAGGGGACTTTTCTGGCTCGAATGACTTTGTGGATATTCTTTTTCGTTGTTTTTTCCCCCCATGCCTGACTGCTCAGGACCTCCAGAACTTCATCCCCCTCACGCTGACAGCACATGAAAGGAGCAGCTGATTCTCCATGTCAGCCTTTCAGAAAGAAGTTTTACCCCCTTTTTTCCCAGAGAACAGATGGAAAAGAGTCAGTACAGCAAACAGCCAACACAGGGAAAGTGGAGCATAATTCTGGCTGAGGGGAGAGGGCTGGAGGTCAGCAGGGGTGAACTCCTGGGTGGGAAGGGAAATCATCTCTCTAAACGCTGGGCTCACCATTATCCTTGAGTCAGATCTGCTTGGACAGCCCCTCACGGACACAGCAACAAGAGAATGGGATAAAAACCTCTGCCACAGCAGCTCCGTGAGCGAGACACCGAGGGACTGAGCTGGGGACACACCCTGGGGGCGGCAGGGGTCGGGCTGGCAGGGACAGGCCCCAGGAGAGGGATAAATCCGGGCAGGGATGCACACACATGTCCCTGCAGGTGACTGCAGGAGTGCAGATGTGCCCAGCACGGCTCTGGGGGGTGTCTGGGGACAAGGAGAGTGCAGGAATGTGGGGGAATGGGAGAGGTGGCGTGTGAGTGACAGCAGGGAACAGCGTGGGCACCAATCCTGGTGACAAAGGCAGTTTCTGCCCTGGCACAGCCCGGGCTGCGTTCCCGAGTGTCAGCCACGCTTGCCAGTCCCCTCCTGGAGCAAGAGGAGAACGGATGGATGCTTCCCTTGCCAGGAATGGTAATGCTAGAAAGCTCTGAAGCCTCAAAAGCACGAGGAGAAATTGTTGGGAAGTGCTCTGGAGGTGCTGGACACCTCTTTGTGCCCCTGGGCCCGGCAGGAAGAGCTGGCTGTGGAATGTGGAGGTGTAAATGTGGTTCTCAGCTGAACCCTGGCTCTGCTGCACACGGAATCGCCAGTCTGTGGCCATCCCCACGGAATTCCCATCTCCATCCTCCTGGAATTCCCATCCCCGCCCTGCCGGGGCTGTCCCAGCCCGTCCCACCCGCCCAGGTGGGTCACACCCCTGGCTCCTGGGGCAGCTCCCTGGTCCTGTCACATCCCCCACGGCCGGGCCGGCTCCAAAATCAATCGGTGGCTGCTCCCTGCTGCGTGTTTGTGCTGGGGCTGGAGATCAGCCCAACGCACTCGGCTGAATATACGAGGGGAAGGAATTCAGAAGAGGGAGAAACGCCTCGGTGATGCTCGGCTTAGCTCGTTGCTACGCGACACCGTGCGGTAACCATGGCAACGCCCAGCAGCGCGGGGTACAGCCCTTTCCTGGGACAGAAAAACGAGAATTGGGATCCTGGGGGCTTCTGCACACCGCCGTGAGGATGGGCTCAGCAGCCCAAATTTGTCCCAGTACCCCGCGGGTTTGCTTTTGCAGCTACTACTGGTTTTTTTTTTTTTTTCCCAGTTATTCCTTCAGAAAAAGTGGAATTTTCCTGATTGTCAGGCTTTGGATTAAGAAACCCTGGCCAGAAGAGCAATAAAACTGCAGGGGACCCGAGCAGGCAGTGGTTACACGGAGCTGTGCTGCCGTGAAAGCAAAACAGCAGATTTGCTCTGGGTTTTTCCTGGCGAGGGAAGGGGATCGTGTCCTTGTTCCTGCAGGGTCAAAGCCACTGAAACTGCCGCAATAAACACTCCCTGCTCTGACCAGCATCAGGTTCTTACTGCTTCTCCTGGGGAAATGGCCCCAAAAGCAAGGAAAAGTGGATGGGAATGAGGTCAAAACGAGGTGTTCTGGAGCTGGCACCAACCAGGGAGCCACGAGTGGCTGTGCCAGCAGATCTGCCTGTCCCTGGCCTCCAGGAAAGGTGCCTGGGGTGACAGTGGAGGGTGGCTAAATCAGCTCCTCACAGGATCGTTCCTTCCCATCCTCTGAACGGTCGAGTCTCCTTTGCATCCCTCTGAAATGCGGGACGCAGCTCCAGGCACGGAGTGTTCCCGCGGATGTCACAATTATCCTTCCTCCCTGCACCAGCCAGGGCAGAGCTGCTGCTCCACAGGGATGCACGACCCAGAGCGCCGCAGAGCTGGAGGGACCAGCTGGAGACGCTGCTGCAGAGCAGATAATGAAAGAGATTGAGAAGAAAAAGCAGCTTTTGGGAAGAACGAGCACGCACAGGAGTAGGAGGCTTGGAGTAAAATATGATAAATGTTTGGGATTAAGCACTAAACCCAGAAGGGGAGAGTAATCTGGATCACTCCTGAGGAGTGGGAGTGACTGGCTGTCCATCTGGAGCGTTGCAGGGGGTGGGTGGAGGGAGCCTGGTGCTGTCAGCAGTGCAGATGTGCCGGGAGAGGGCTGGAATGAGGACGGGGATCCCAAAACCTGCCAAAAGCGGCGAGCACGGGGGGATAGGGCTGCTTTAACCACTCAGGTCTCCCGGCTGGCCTCAGAGCAGCTCGTAGATTTTACTCTGCTTTGCTTTCAAAGCCGTCGTGGGAGGGGAGCTCCGGAGCTGGGAGCAGGAATTGCCCTCCGGAGGAAATGCAAAGCCTGCAGCCGCTCTCCAGGTGCGGAGCTGAGCGGGAGCAGGAGCAGCAGCCCCGGCTGGGGGACTCGAGGCCGTGCTGCCGGGGGAGCCCCGATTCGGGCGGGGGAGGCGGCCCCTGGGCTGTGGAGCTGCCGGGACACAGCCAGGGCAGGGCTGGCCGTGGTCACTCCCGGCCAGCAGTGACCGCTCCAGCCCCGCCAGAGGCTCCGGCACATCCCAATCCCAGGGATGCGGGTGCAGCGTTGCTAAGCAACACCACGATCCTGCAGCAGCATCCCGTGCCCTCACCTGCCTCCCTGCCTCCCCTGTGCTCAGAGCTCACGCCCCTCTCCGGGGCTGCTCCGAGCCCTCGTGGCTTCTCTCTCCTCGGAAAGCCCCAGGCAGGGAACTGCTGTGGGGCTGGGATGGTTTGTGGGGTTTAGGAAGTGGGAGATCAGCAGGAGCTGCTGTGGGTGTGGGTGCTGGGAAAGGCACGGCCTGATTTTTCTGGGAAAAATGGGAATAACACCAGGCAGCACCTGGAAAGCTTTGTCCCCTTTGTCTCTCACAATGAACTGCACTCAGATTTCATTAAGTGCCTTCTAATCCATAAAAGCTGTCAGTGGGACACTGGGAGTTCATCAGGAGGGGTTGGAGGCAGCCCTGGCAGAGCAGGGGACACTCAGGTGTGTGTCCCCAAATCTCTGCAGCATCACCCGAGCAGGGGACACTCAGGTGTGTGTCCCCAAATCTCTGCAGCATCACCCGAGCACGGCATCCCTCCCTTCTCACCGAGGAGGGCTCGGTCCTGCAGGGGCTGGGGGTCGTTATCCCCTGCCCACATTGTCCCAAAGCTGTAAGAGATGGGCCTCAGCAGGAAATCCAGCCTGGTTTCAGTGACAGCGATGGAGTTCAGGACACAAGGCAGCCCGGGACAGCTGGGAAGGTGTGTGGGAGGACTGAGAGTCAGACAACTGCTGCTCCTTTCTTTTTTTTTTTTTTTTTATGGCAGATGATATTTAGTCATTAACTTTTATTCCAACTGTAATTTTATTAACTTTGAAGGAAAATTGTTTTTGAGGTGCTCATTCTTCCACAGAATTCCAGCCCAGCAGCCTCACTGACTAAATTCAGCTTCCTCAGGCCAGTATCTCCCTGGCAGTAAATACCTTGTCCTGCTCTTAAAATCCATGAAATTCCCACAGAACGTCAGGGAAACAGCCACGGCACGGAGACACAGTGAGAACCCAGGCAGAGATAATCGGTTATGGATACCAGAGGGATGAGACTGGCCACGTTCAGGGGGTTCGGGCAAAGGGGGCTCAGGAGCTGTGCCCTTTCTGCTCTGCTGGGGCTTCCCAGAATCGTTTAGGGATGAGGGATGGTGCACGTCCCACAAAGAGAGGCGAGTTTATGTTTGTGTGGGGTGTGATTCTCTCCAAAGAACACTCCCAAAGGGAAGCAGCCACAGGAAATACTCCAGGCAGTCCCAAAACCATTTCCACCACAGCAACAAAAGCAATTCCAGCAGAGGAGAGCTGGCCCTGCTATTTAAATTATTGGGTTATCTCTGTGAGTGGGGAACTGAGCACTGATTTCAGCTCTAATGCTGGTTTTCCCCTCTCTTTTGCTTGGAATTCCAAGTTGGGAAGATATTTGTGGGTTCTCCTTCATGGCCAAATTACACAGGGTCCTCTCCTGTGTGTTTGTGCCTTACCACAACTCCCTGTTAATTTGGGGTTTGTGCTGAATAAATAGTGCCTGGCTATTTGATTTTATTTTTTTAAAACACATTTGTGATGACAATAAATTAAATTGCTTTCTGATGTTTGACAAATATAATTTTCAGGGTGGGTTTTTTTTTCTTCTTTTTTTTTCTACCAACAAAGATTGCAAATAAAAAAAAACCCCAACCAGTCATCAACTCCAGAAAGCAAGAAAGTGCGTTTTATCATCAGAGTGAAATGAGATACCTGTCAAAATACATTTGTCCTCAAAATAACTATTCATACACTTCATTTTCCTGCATAAATAGATACTCATCTGCTCTCTTCTGCCTGTCATTTGTTACTCAGAGCCAGCACTGGCTGTGGGAGGGAAATATTTAAAGATGCTTCCAAAGCAATGGGCAGGCTGGGTTTATAATTTCTGCCTCTGGCTTCCTTCACTTCATTATGAACAGGGAGGGAAACATCTATTTAAAGTCAATCAAATCAAATTGTCTTCCAAAACATGAATTCCTGGCTGCACCCCCCTGTTTGGGCTCTCTCAGACGAGCAGCTCTTGGGGTTTTCATTTCCCAGGCAGGGCAGAGCTCTTTGGGGTGCTCAGGGAGATCCAGAGGGGTTTAGGAGTCTGGAATGGGAGCATTTAAAGTCCATTCCATAAGGGATGGATGCTCCCAGGTCTCACTGGGGTGCTCAGGGAGATCCAGAGGGGTTTAGGAGTCTGGAATGGGAGCATTTAAAGTCCATTCCATAAGGGATGGATGCTCCCAGGTCTCACTGGGGTGCTCAGGGAGATCCAGAGGGGTTTAGGAGTCTGGAATGGGAGCATTTAAAGTCCATTCCATAAGGGATGGATGCTCCCAGGTCTCACTGGGGTGCTCAGGGAGATCCAGAGGGGTTTAGGAGTCTGGAATGGGAGCATTTAAAGTCCATTCCATAAGGGATGGATGCTCCCAGGTCTGTTCCACTGGATTTCTTTGGAGGGTTTTGGTGAAAGACCGAATTAATCAGCCCCAGGGCTGCAGGGAAGGTCATCCATCCGCCCTCTGTCAGTATCCTGCTTCCTTGAAAAGCTGGAGCTGTTTCCAGGTGAAAATTCCCGCTGGAAACCAGCTGGAAGGTGCCTGTGCCAGTGCAGCTGGGCAGGGAGAGCTCCGAGGAGATGGTGGGGAAATACCAAAGTAAAAAGCTGCTGGTGGTGTTTCTACCTAGATCAAAACCCTAAGGATCCCGGATACCACATGAAAAACAACTTTGCAGCACAACCTTGAGGCCAGTGGGATTTAGAATTCGATGTGGTTTGGATCCAGCCTTTATGAAGATAAAAAATGGTTAAAAATCCCTGCCCTGCTGCTGAAACTTGGGAGCTTTGCTCTCTCCCCTGCTTTGTATGGCAGAGGCAGCTCAGGCAGGCAGGTCCTGGAGGGAAAGGAGCCGATCAGTGCCAGGTTTGTCTGAAGTGTGTGGACTGGGTTTTAATTTGTCAGTCCCAGCCCACCGTGAGGAGCTGCTAATAAAATTTCCTCTCTTGTTAAGTGTTCCAGCATGAGCAGAGCACATCTGAAAACGCTGCGGATAAAAGAACTTTATTTTTGACCAAAGGAGAAAGCACGGATTTGAAAGCCTGCAGAAGCAACAACACTCATTAGCATCTGCCTTTCTTCTGGAAGGGCTCTTGGGGGGAATGTGAGCACATTTAACACCGGGTGGATCAAAGGAAGCCACTCGCAGCTCAGCAAAACTCCCCTGGTGACAGAGACGTGGTGCCACAAAACACCTGTGGTGGCAAAGGGCCCCGTTCTGCCCAACAGCATCCTGGGTTTTGCTCCCACATCTCCCAGCATCTTCCTCTCAGCTGAGCTGGGAATCCAGGCAGAGGAGGCTCGTTCTCTGACCTTGCTCCAGTTTTACTTCTCTGCTGCAAGAAGGGGAGAAGGGGTGGGTGAGGAGCTGGGGAGGGGAGGGATCCCCTCAGTCCAGTGCCTCCCTGATCCTCGCCCTGCTCTGGAAGGTTACCTGGCTTCTCCTTGCCCACGTGCCCTGTATTTATTGCTCCAGGCACCAGCAAGGACTGCTCTTCTGCCTGGATCTCCCTCCCTTCTCCCCATGACAGTTCCATTCCCGAATCTGCTTTTAAATTAAGTGGGAAAAGTGCAGCTGGGAAGTGAAACCGTGCCTGGCACAGCAGCAGCCCAAGCCTGGCTGTGCTGTCCCCTGTCCCCTCAGGTCCCAGGAGTTTGGACACATCCACACCCGAGCCCAAACTTGCAAAGCTGAGCCTGGGTTAGTTCTGGACCTGGAGGTTCAAATCTGGGCAGCCCCAGAGTGTGCAAAATATTCCAGTGGGTTTCCTCAGCTCCAGAGGGTGCTGAGCCCCCCCAGCGCCTTTCTGGGATGCAGAGAGGGGCAGGGCACATCCCAGCCCCCAATCCCACTGGTCCAGCCCCCCCCGAGAGCCCCACCTCGCCCTGCAGAGGTGGAGGAGCAGAGCAGCGAAAGCCTCGTTAAATCTGCAATTTGGAGCTGAAATATCCTTTATCAGAAATTTATAACCCATTTCAAATGAATCCATTCAGGGCCCAGCCAGGGTCCTGGCTGAGGGAGGAGATAATTCCCCAGGTTTATTTATATAGTTTGATAGCTTTTATGCCAGGTTAGTAAAAAACAGTTTGTGCCAATAAAATACTTTTTGTGCTTGTAAAACTCGGGAGGGTTTTATCTGTGGTGCTGAACGGTGCTGCCTTTCAGCTCTCTGTGGCATCTGGGGGAGGCAGGAGAGAACAGTTGTTCGGCCCCTCTTCCCAGCATCCCAAACCATCCCTTGGCATCTGAGCCACCCTTGAACTGCTAATTTGGGTGTAAAGAGAGCTTGGACTCACGGATGGAAGGAAAACCCATCAAGGTCTAATCAAAAACCCCTTCAGCTTTCCATCACAAGGATATAATTATTAGAAATAACACAAAGTTTAAATTTTTTTAATGTAACTTTAGTCATCATTAGGGAGTAAAGGAGATGCCGGGCCCTGGGTGAGATTTGCCCAAATCTGAGGCTCCTCCTCAGCTCCTCAGCTCCAGGGATTGTTGGTTGGGACTGAAATTCCCTGGTTTTTTCCTCACACTCATCCACTCCACTGCCAAGCTGGGTGAGGCTCTGGTTTTGATACCAGCTAAAAGGTGCCAAGCAGCACCAGTGGTTTCCTTGTCCTTGTTGACAAAAGAAGAAATCCAAGTGGAAGAGGAAGAAGAACCCGAAACTCCAAACCCCACAGGGCAGTTTTAGTCTTGATTTTCCGTGCCAAGCTGTCCCCAGGCTGAGTTTAGTGCTGGTGTTATGATGGTGGGGTGATACCAGCAGCTCTAACAACACCGATTCCATTGGAACACAATTCCTGCTGCCAAAATGTCGTTATTGTGGAATTTCCTGTGGCTGGGGAAACACTGGATAATCCTCTGCAAAGTGAAGCATCGGGAAAAGGCAGCAGAGGTGATGCTGCTGCTTAATTTTGTGACCCACGCCTGCCAGGTTCTGCTGTGGCAGCCAGGAATGGTCCTGGAAACTCCCATTGTTGGAAAAACGTCGGGAAAAATTCCTCCCCTGGAACAGGGGAATTTCACCTGGGAGGGAATGTCCTGCCCAGCAGCTGCTCGTGCATTTTCTGCCCCTGGAAAAGACCTGAAAGAAAGAATTCTCTAAAGATAAAGGCTGTGGGTGTGTTAGCAGCAGCAGCAGCAGGGAGAGCGGGTTACAGGGAATTTGTAATTTGACATGCTGTTATGTAAGGGCTTCTATTCACTCCTCGCCCAGATACAGCGCGGAAAACAGACGGATTAACGGCAGCGTTTGTCAGGCACGCAGAGGAAAATAAGGTGATCAAATCAGAGTTTTCCCCTTCCTCAGAGATACGGGAGCAATTACAGGACAACGGAATCTGAGAGCGGCCTTTGTGCGCACACAGCGGAGAGAAGAAAGGAAACTCCGCGGGGGGAAAAGAGGAGCCGGAGGGAGAGACAGCGGCAGGGAAAGCGGCAGGAGCGGCGGTGTTATCTGTGCCAGAGACACAACGCAAACCGGCAGCATCAAAGCGACAGCGCGGGGGGAACTGGGGCTGCGGCACCTGCTGCTAAGGGAGAGCAGCGGCGCCGGGATGGAGGAGCGAATCCAGGGAAACGGGGATAAACGACTGGCAGAGGATGGGGCCCCGCATCTCCTCACTGCCATTTCCCGGGGGTTTCCAGGTGTGGAAAACACCCAGGGCCCCAGATGGGGGGAGATTTTGTCCCTGAATTGAAGCCACATGCAATTACATTATTTTCCAGAGCAAAACTGCAGGCAGGTCTGGAGAACGACAACGAAAAAAGGAGGAGCACCAGAAGTCAATTTAAAAGCTTGGAAGATCGTTTCTGTTAACAGGATGCCAACAAATCCCACTGCAAAGGGGCAGGAGCTCACTCCTGGCTTGTGTTGATGGAATTTTAGAGAATTCCCAACTAGATTAGAAAAAATTCATGCCTGAACTACATCAGCCTTACTCATTTATACTTTAAGTCAAGTGGAATCACTGAAAAATAAATGTTATTTGTTACTGTATTAACATATTACAATTTTGCATATTTTTCCTGCCCTGTTCTCATTTTCCCCTGCAGGTGAGTGGAGGCCACAGGTAAATTCTGGCACTTTAGGGAGCACAGTGAATTCCCTAACACAGCTTTGGCAGCTGAATTCCCCCAATAAATGCCCACTTCTAACGCCTGGGAGTGAAAGCAGGGCAAGCCAGCCTGCAGTGTATAAAACTGCTTTTTTCCAACTATTAAAGTAATCACTATAATCAATCTCCCCGTTGCCAAAGCAGGAGGATCCTTGTAAAACCAGCTCTGGGGTTTTTTTTTTCCTGCAAGTGGGTGCAGAACAAGTGGATAAATCTTGCTGGGAATGGCTCAGGATGCGGATGAGTAATGGCAATTATCCACACAGTAAAAGGTGTTCATGCTGACGTGTGTCACGACATGAAGCGAGCGAGAACAGCTTTAGATGGGATATTAGGGAATAAATCCTTCCCTGGGAGGGTGGCGAGGGGCTGGGATGGAATTCCCAGAGGAGCTGTGGCTGCCCCATCCCTGCAAGTGTCCAAGGAAAGGTTGGAGCGCCCTGGGATAGCGGAAGGTGGCCCTGGATGAGCTTTGGGGCCCTCTCAGCCCAAACCATGCCAGGATTCCATGCCTTGCTCCTCTGGAGCAGTGGATTTGCAGTGGAGCAGAGGAGAGCCCTGTGCTCTGAGGAAGGAGGGTGACCATGGGGCACATGGGTCACTCTGATGTCCCAAAAGCCACCTGGATTCTGGCGGGATGGCACTCGGGGGACAGTCAATCACATGGATTCCGGGGCAGATTTGAAACAATGAGGAATAAATTCCCTCCATCCCTCGCTCAGCTCCAGCAAGAAGCAACCACGGCAAATCTGCCAAACACTGGGGCAAAACAGAGGGGAAAGGGGCGGCTGGGATGAGAGGGACAATTCCAGGCTGATCCCTTCACAGTGATCCACGGGGCTGGGCTGGTGGCAGGAGGAGCAGCGGGGACAATCCCTGCCCGGGGACAGTCCCTGCCCAGGGACAGCAGAGCTCGGCTGCCTGGCTTCTTTACATCCCAAATTAGCAGTGAAATGAGGGAATGCGATGCTGACAATTTCCGGGCGATTGAATTCCAGCGGAGCCGCGTGCTGAGGTGCTCTGGGAGGTGCAGCTCAGCTCTGCTGTCCCTGCTCCAGGGGCTGGGACAAAAACCCTGGGCATTAATGACCCTGCGTCATCTGAAAGCCAAATTGCGAGGAGAGAGAAGAAAACCACTGCTTTCCCCCGCCTTTTTTCCGTCCTTTTATTAGCATCTAAATAATTAACAGGCGGATCCTGCTCTGCGGCTGCTGCTTTGCAGGCCCTGGAGCGGAGGACATCCATGAGTTGCCATTCCCGGTTCCCTAGCAACGAGGCAAAGCAGGGAAAGGCGCTGGGCCTGGGCACGACGAGATGTTAAAGCAATTAATATTCATCACCGATGGCTCGCTGCGCTGGAAAGAGCAGCCCTGGTGCAGGGACGGGCTTGGGCAGGGAGGAAATCCTGTTAGGCTGGAAACAAGGGGGCACAAAGGGAGCGTCTGAAAGGGCGAAATGGGAAAATGAGGCTTTGTCTGGTAAAACATCGGGTGAGGGGTGCGTGGAAAACACGGATTTGGGGGTTAGGTTGTGGTTCCCTGCGATCCTGCCAAGATGAAGGACTTTAAACCAAGCCCAAAAATCGGCTTTCTTCAGCTGGCTGCAGATCCCACACGTGGCGGGGGGCCTGGGCTGGGCACTGAGTTGTTCCACGCTGTGGCAGCAAATAAATGAAGTTTTGGGGACCCTTGCTTTAGCAGCCGGGGGTAGATGGAGAATTTTGGCTGTGGAAAACACAGCTGGGCTGGGGGAGGAGGGTGAGGCAGCACAGAACCAACCCTTGGTTGGTTAAAATTCAGAGAAATAAAGTCACCTGTGGTGAACGGGGACACACTGATGGTGACAGCAGCAAGAGAAGCAAAGAAGTGTCCAAATGGGGCAGGAACGCCAGGGAAGGAAGGGCTCTGTGTGCTGCACGGCGTCCCCGAAATTCTACGTGTGCTCATCCAAAATTGTTTTGGACAATGGGAATTATCCAAGAATTATCTTGGCTGCTGCAGGGAAACCTCCCTGCCCACGCTGCTCTGGATAACCCGACTGACAGGCGCATTTTCCTTCCCTGCTAAAGCTTGGAGGGAGATTTTTTCTCACCAGAATGAGAAAATTGGGGCACAACAATGTTAAAACCCAACCGACCCTTCAAGGATGGGCTTGGAGCACTTTGGTTTCCTACAATCTCTTGTGGATGAGAAGCAACCTCAGATTTCCTCCTGATGCAATAAATTCTCTGCCAGGAGACCAGGTCAAAACACACTTAATTGACCCCTGACTCGTTAATTGTTTGAGGGGGAAGATAGCGACAGCTTCAGAATATTTAATTAACCGCTGAAAATTCGGTAGCGAGTTAATTACCACGTAACATTTGCCTCTCTAACAAACACTTCTTGAGACGGGGTAAGCAAGGCAACAATAATTGTAACAATTAATTAGAAATTAAACTGATAATGGCTACAGCTGCTAACAATTAGTGGCTGATTATGCCAAGCACTTTAACCGTTTGGAAAAGGACTGGAGGCTGGTGGGAGGTGCAGGTGGGAGAGAGATAAATCATGGACTCCACCCTTCCTGATATTGATATTTAGTTTTTTGGGAAGCAAGAAGCTCAGCTGGGTTCTAGGGAAGGCTGGAAGTTATGAATTAGTAAGAAGTGGGAAGAGATCCATTAAAAAACTCTCTGTTTATTGATAATTATCCATGTTTGGAAGACTTCAAGCCCTCAGGTTTTAAGGGAACATCAGTATTTTTTACTTTATTTTAATGGGAACAAGTGTTTCCGAGAGGCTTCACTCAATGCAAAAGCTGCCCTTTCTCAATACTGTATTTCTTCTTGGTTTGGAAAATAACAATTTCACGTTTTAAACACCTCGGGCCTCTGGTTGCTCCTGAAACTCAGTGATGAAAAAAAGCCAGAAGATTTGACACTTAAAGACAGCCAAAAATTCCTGTTGCTGCTAAGATGTGATGTGCGGTGTCCCCCTGAGGCTCTGCCTGGGCCTTTATCTGCATGTACAGGAGCAGAAATTCATCTGTTTTGTGTTCCTCCGGCCATGCCAGGGCAGGGATCCTTCCCCTGCAGAGCCCCGGGGCTCTTCCCTGGCAGCACAGGGAATAGTCCAGGCTGGACGTGCCGGGGATTCTCCAAACCCGGGGCTCAATTTGCTGCTCGAGGTGTTGATGGCAGAGAAAAGAAGAGCCCGAGGCCTGGGGTCAGTTCCAGAGCATCCCACAGCCAAAACATCCCATAATGGACGAGAGCCAGCAGTCCCAGGGACACAAATTGGCGCAGAGGCTGGACATGAAGGGATGTGTGGAGCGCTGGCTCCATGGCAAGGAAGGGCTCTGCTCCTCAGCAACATTTGGGTGCGAATCCCTGGATTTGGGAGCATCCCTGCTGCGAGTTTTGAGGGAGCACAGGGCTGGTGAGGGTTCCTGCGGGTTGTGGATGTCCCGGGTGCAAATCCCTGGATTTAGGAGCATCCCTGCTGTGAGTTTTGAGGGAGCACAGGGCTGGTGAGGGTTCCTGCGGGTTGTGGATGTCCTGGGTGCAAATCCCTGGATTTAGGAGCATCCCTGTTACGAGTTTTGAGGGAGCACAGGGCTGGTGAGGGTTCCTGCAGGTTGTGGATGCCAAAACTCTGGCGTTCCATGGTGTGGGAACCAGTGAAGAGCAGGAATTGGGTTTCTCAAGGCTTGGGCTGAGGTGTGAGGAGCCAGTGGCTTTTATATCCCTCTAGAAATTCTCTCTTTTGGGGTCTCTTGGTACTTTTTTGCCATAAAAATGGGGCTGTTTGATGTTGTGAGAGCTTGGAGTCCTTCCTGCTGGTCTGGGCAGCTCTTCCCCATGTCCCCGTTCTGTTTCCTGGAATCCTGCCCATATTCCAGGACAGCCATCCCATGAAAATGGTTCCTACTTTGTTTCTCCTGAGCAGGGCAGCTGCCAGGAGCAAAAAGACCTTTTCTTCTCATTTTTTTTCCCCTGTGAGTAACATTAAATTTCTCAATGCAGCATCTCCGCTAGGCAAAACATGAATTTTGACTGATTTGGGCCGCAGGGGTGACCTTGGGACGTTGTCCCCTGGCTTGCCCCACTCTGTGGTTGCCCACTTGCTTTTCCCTCCCCAAATCCCAGCCTGCCAGCAGCCCCTGGTTGTTTTTGGAGCACAATGAAGCCCGGACTTTGCCAGCACAAGACAATGCAATGTAATAATTGGAGCTGTAAAACCCATCTGTTCGAGCACACGGAGGTTTTTTTTCCAGGCTGTGGAATTGCCTGTGCTCCCCATTTATATTTAAATCCTGTGCCTGCGGAGAGAACTGTCCCTGCCAAGGCAGCAGAGCCTCTGGAATGAGGGAATAGCTGTGCACAGGAATTTTCAGGGCTCAGATCCGAGGGGCAGGCTGTGCACCCAGCTGGGGCTGCACCTTCAGAAGGCACAGAGCTGGCACTGCTGGCATTCCCGAGGTTTGTGCTGAATCCTGCTGGATTTTGGGGAATTTGGAGGCCAAATTTGGTGGTGGAGGTGGCCGTCAGTTATTGTTGCTGCCGTGGGAGTGATGTGCAGGTCCTGCCTCGTCCTAGCCCTGTTCTGCTCCATCTTTACCCCAGTGTGAGGACGTGAAAATCCCAGGGATGTTAAACCACAGGGATGTGCCCCTTCCCCAGGTGCAGTTTCTCATTTAAATCGCTTATTATGTTAAATGCCTGCAGTTTGTGCCATCCCACCCACATTTATCCCCATTTGTGTGGCTGAGGGGCTGAATTTGCCCAAGGCCTTCCCCAGGGGCCTGTTCTGTGTCAGAGAACGGAGCCAATTTGGCTGCAGGGCTTGGCCAGGAAGGCCCCAGTGAAGAACTGCGGGATCAGAGGGCTGGACTCGCCAGGGAACGCGTGTCACGCAGGGTGTTGGGCTGCAGTTCACGTCCAATTCCATGTTTAGCCTGGTTTTTCTGGCAACAACCCCATTCCCTGGCTGCACCAGTGTTCCTTGCAGCAATGCTTCACTGCTTTGGCTGCGTTTGCCTATTTTAGGATAAAAAATGATCCCTAACATCTTTTATTCTGAAAGCTCCTGCACAAAGCACCAGCACCATCCTAGAGAAAGCAGTTTGCTGGTGTTGGGCTCCACAGAGGTGCCTGGTGAATTCAGCTCTTTATTTTTAGTCAAGGAAGCCACACGTGGCTCTTCCTGCTGTTCAGGAGACAGATCCATCACCAGGCAGACAGGTGGGAGAGGGGAACGTGGAGATGTTTTCCCCATGTGCTGAGGCAATCAGCAGGAAGATATTCTAGGAGCTGGGATGTGCTTGAAGGACAAAAAATCTGGAGGAACAGAAACTAAAAAATCCCTGTGTGGCTGTCAGATAGGTCTGGGGGAAAAAAAAAAAACCCAGATGAAATTAAAGCCCATCAGGTTTTGGAGCAGTGTTTTATGAGCTGGAGAGGCTGCAGTGGCTCTCCCCTCTCCAGGGATGCTGCAGTAAGATGTCAAATCTGCGCTGAGGCACCGTCAGTGACGAGGAGATGGAGTCTGCAGGGTGGCTGCTTGTGATTCCAGGAGATCTGAGCGCTGGAGCACCAGGAAATAAATCAATTCATTCATCTGCCTCAGTGCAGCCAGGCAGGAGGAGCAGGGAGGTGGCAGCATGTGGAGGCTCCTCTCTTCAGCAATCACCTGGGTTTCGTGGGGTGGGGAGGATAAAACCAAGCCCTGAACCCATCTCTGGGCACTCCCTGTGATGCTCCTGGCTGGGGATTATCTGTGGGCAGCACTCAGATCCTGCAGGGGCACTCAGCACCGAGCAGGGGGAGCAGCTTCCCCTCCCTCTTCGTGTTTTCGTCAGAGAGAGACGAGCTGGGAGGTGGGGAAGGGACAAAACCAGCTTGGAACCATCTTGAAGGCTCTCAAAATAAGAATGGGCAGCTTCCGTGGTTTATCTGCCAATGGCAATTAAACATCAGTTGGAATAACAGCTAAAACCAAGCTTGATGCTGAAGTTCAAAGGGGATGGAGGTTTATTGTAGGCACATTTAAAGCAGTGGTAACCAGGAATGGGCCAGGAGAATCCAGTCACAGTTTGTGGGGGGTTTGGGGATGAGGATGAGGAAACATTTCCCTGGAGTGGAAATGCTTCCTTGCCCTTTGCTGTCCCACCTGACATTCCCAATCCCTGTGCATGGAGGAGTCCGTGGCCGTGCCTTGGTTTCTCTGTCAGGGATATCAAACCCCCCCTTTTCAGGCTCTGGGACCCCCTGGGAGCAGGGGCTGCTCTCCTGCCAGGCTTCTCCAAGCTCTGCTTCCTCAGGCTCTGGCCAAGGCAGGAAATTTCTGTCCCCACAGCTCCTCTCGGACTGAAGGAACCACAAAAATCAAAATAAAACCTGCAAAAAAAACCAAACCCAAACATTTCTAACCTCTTAATTTTGCTGGGAGAGCACACGGCAGATGTGCCTGGATGCCTCCTGCTCCCTGTTTTCCATTCCAAGTGCTTTGCAGCGCTGGTGTTTAACGGAAACTTCTCCCGCTGCCGCTCCAAGCAGAGCAGATTCCCATCCCTAATAAAGCTCCCCGCTGCCAGAGCTGTGCTGCAGAGAGCCCATTACTGCAGGAACCATCTCTCCCCGTGCCCAGACTCTCCATTAAGGTGCAGTTTATATAATTTTAGGAGTTTCGGGAGCCCCAGTGAATGCCCCCCTTCAAATCAAGGCTCACATCAGCATCTGCTGGGTCTCCTCAGGTGAGGTGGATCCTCTATGTGTGTAAAACTTCCCTTTTCCTGCTCTGTTCCCTCGGTTCTGCTGGCAAACACAACATCTGTGCCTTGCACCGCTGCTCTTTGCATGGATATGAGCAGCCAGGGATTTTCTCTGCAATAAAAATCATCAGCAGAGCCATGAAATGGGTTTGGCTCCCTGGCTCGGGCTGCACACGTCCAAACAGTAAAATCTGGAACCCAGAGATGAATGTGCAGTAAAAAAAATATATAAAAAATAGCAGCAGGAGTTTACTTCAAGTGTTTTTCTCCCCTTCTGAAGCCGGCAGCGTGTTTAAGGGTGTTTGTGGCCTTGTGCTTAGGATTTCTGTGATAAATTTGGGTCAGAGATGGATCGCTGAGGGTATTTTAGTGCAGAGGAACAAAATATTTGTAGAACAGGAGCTCAGTGGAGGCAGCACATGTGGGGGGGGTGAGCAGTGGGATCCCTGCACTGGTTATACTGGGATTGCTTTGATGGTGGGAACTGGGGAGAATATCCTCTGTAATTTCTGTTTCAGAGCAGTGTCTGTGTTTACAGGGAGCCATTCCTGCCTTTGAGGATTCCTCACCCCCGATGCTCAGTTTGGGCCCCTCCTGCAGGGTTCCTGGAGCCTCTCCCAGGCATGGATTCGTGGATGTGTGGGTTCAGAGCCCATGCTGATGCACCAAGGTTTATTTTTTTAAATCCAGAGATGTTTGCAATTACCCTGAGTGTGAACACATGCTTCCAATCCTTGTGGGAAGAAAGCTCTGGCTCCTGATGAGATTTATTCCTCCAAGCCTGAAAGAAATGGAACATGGCAGCACGAGCTTTTCTCTCTGCAGCAACGCAGTGAGGCTGTAAATATTCCTGAAGTGATCTAATCCTTTTCTACTTCTCACCAGGCAGGAGCACTTCCAAGTGATTCCCTTTTAAGGCTCCTTTTCCACCCAAATTCCTCTCCCGTGCAGTCACTGGAGTGGTTTTGAGCAAGGTCCAGGGTGATTCCCCCTCAGCACCTGGAGGAGAACAGGTTAAGAGGGAGGCTCGAGGCCTGAGCCAGGAGAGGAGCTGCACAAGGGACATTTTTGGTTGATTCCTGATGGATTTTTAATCTTGTGGACGAGCTGTAGGAATATTCTGGACAGGAGGCAGTGCTGCTGGTTTTTCCAAGCTTTCCCTGAGCCACAGGCTGGAGTTAAGCTTGTGGAGGATGGAATTGTCCTCCAGGAGCTGTGGCTTTAGGACTGGCATCTCCTCAGGCCGTGGATAAACCCCTGTGCTCGGGGCAGGAGGTGCTGGGGCTCCCCAGAGACCCCCATTCAATCCTGGGCAAATCATTTCAGTCTGTGCCTCAGTCTCTGGCTTAAACCGTGGTTGGAAGCTTTCCTCTTCCCCTGCTCCAGGCTGTGCCTTCGGGGAGGACGCGGAGCAGGGGCTTGCTGGGAAGGTGACGGCGAGATGGATGCGAGGCAGCCAAGCAGCTCGGCCTGAATCCCTGCTCCAGGCCACGAAGGCTCCCAGCTGTTTGCACATCTGGATTCTCCGTTTGTGGTTAGAGAAGATGCTCGTTCTTGGACTGGAGATGGCCTGACAAAAATTACTCTGGAAAAAAAAAAATGCTCTCTCCTGCTCAAAGTTTAATCTGCCAGTAAAGGCCCCAGATATCAGCTGCTGTCAGTTAAAACTTTGGGGTGTCCAAAGAGTAACCCCTACTACAGGTTGGGATGGCTGAGAGTAGCAGAGATGCTCCCTGTGAACTGTGAGAAACAGCACAAGTCCAAGGCAATGAATAAAGATCGCTCATTATGAGGAATGAAATTAATTAGGAAACTCAAAGGTCATTAGAAATGGCAAATTCTGGGATGTCATTTGCCTGCAGTGACTTGATTAATGCTGGGCAAAGCTCTCTGCTGGTGGAACAGATGAACTGGGGCTTGAGCAGGGCCTAAATAACAGAAGGGATCCCTGACCTGCTGCTTTCTTCATATTTCTGTCATGTACTTGAAAAAAAATAAAGTTTTCTTTGAACTTATCAGGTATGAATTCTTTGGGTACTCTTTAAAAATGATTTAACAGCTTGGGTTTAGGTGACTGTTAAATCTGAATTGTCAAATTAGGGTTTTATACCATTCCTTATGAAAAGATTAATGTCACAGACACGGTCCTTGCAGCCTCCTTGTGTTCCTGGTGCCTTTTCCATTCCTGTTCCAGGAGTTCTCTTTATCCAGCCGGTTCAGCTGAGCCGGGTGAGCCCTCCCAGCCCTGTCTCCTGGGAATGTGGGATCCTGCTGGGCCAGGACCTCTGTCCCGGAGGGGTTTGTCCCCAGACTCCTCTGCCCTGGCTCCCCCAGCTCCTCAGGGCAAATCCCACAGCTCCAACACAACCCCCTGGCTGCACTCGGCTCCTCTGTGCTCAGGGGACCTCACAATTCTGCTCGGGGTCCCTTGGCAGATGTTTTCTGAAAATAAGGCCCCTTCCCAGTGGTTTCCTCATCCTGAATTTGCTGTGCTCTGGCAGAATTCCCATCCCACAGCCACTGCTTTCCCTGCCGTGGGTGCCATGGCAGGAATTATCAGACTTCTGAGGGGAAAAAAACCCCACCGATGGCAAACTTGATGTTGCTTCAAACTGTAAAGTCAGCTTGGGTGTGTTGGTTTGGGTTGGAGACAGGAGAATTTGGGGCTTCCTTTGTTGCCTTGAGACGTGGATCAGTGTTTTACAGAGCTCAGAAGGCTCAGATGAGTTGGAATAAGCTGATCTGCTGCTCCGGGAGATGATATTGGTTGTTATTATTGTTATTATTGGTGGCTATTACACATTTTTAATGCAGGAGCACCCCTGATGCCCCAGGTGCTCCACTGAGCCAAAAACCAACCCCAGTCCCAAAGAACTGAAAGCCAATCCTCACAAATTCAGCCAGGTCCCTCTGCCTGCTGCCTCTGGCTCTTCCCTGTCCATATTCCAGGCTGGAGAGATGCTCACAGTGCTTTCATTACTCTCTGTTTTCCCCTTGCTGCTTCTACCTTGAGCTTGTAGGGGCTGCAGAGACTGAAACCCCAAATATTTTGTCGCTTTGGCGGCCCCAGGGTGGTTCCCAGCTGGTTTTTGGGGACTGTTGCAGCTGTTTTCTGTCTGACCTGGCTGCCACGGCTCTGCTTTGTTAACACCAATGATCAGCCCCTGGCTCCCTGCCCCTTATGGACTTTAATGTCAATTTTTATTGGGATTATCGATTGTTAATTAGTCCCTCCTATAATTACTCAGATAAAAACCTTTCATTTGGCACCAGAGCCTGTTGACTCAGCTTTCCTTGGCAATCAGCTCAGCAGATGGGCTCCCACTGGATTTTTAACAGCACCCCTGGCACTCATTCCCAGCATTTCCAGTCCAGGGATGAGCCTGGGGGCAATCTGGGCACCCCTTTCTGCACCTCCCATCCACGTGGCTCTGCTGCCTGGGTTTCACATGGAATGAGGAGGTAAATCAGAATAGAACTGGGACTTCAGGCCTTTTTCCTGGAAGGAAAATTCCTCCCCCAAACAAATCCTTGAGGCTTCAAGAGAGCATCTGCCTGCAGCATATGGGAAACAATGTCTGGGACTGGAGGGTGTTGAGAGCCAGGCTTCAGAGCAGGGAGGTGGTGCTGGCAAGAGGCGTTTTATGGGACGTTTGGGGATGAAAACAGACTTCTGGATAAAAATTCAATTTTTGGTAGGATTATTTTCCTGTAAAACTTCTTTGGATTATCATCAGAGAATCTCAGTCTTGCAGAATGTCGTTACGGCTAAAGCTTAGATTTTTACTTCCCAGTTTTTGAAAATGGAACCATTTCAGCCCCTTTTCTGCACGTGGTGTGGGCTGTAAAAGCCTCCAGGTTCCCAGCCATTTTCTGGGGAAAAGGGTTGGAAAAAACTCATTTGATGTTGTTTCTCAGGAGTCAGAAATGGCTTTATCCTGTACCCCATCATCCCAGGCCATTTCTATTCAACCCCACAAGTGAAGGAGCTGATAGAAACCTCCCCCCACATCAACAAAGTGCCCTTATCTTAATAGGAAAGGACCTTTGGGGTTACAAAGGACTGGAGGGAGTCAGAAGAGGGAATCTCTTCCAGGAGAAATGAGGCAGCACCACGTGCTGACACCGCTGAATTGATTTTTACAAGTGGGGCACTTTAACATCTTCATTTTCAAACAAATATTCAGAGGGTCACAGATAAGCTGGGAAGCTCAGCAGCTCCCATTGTCTGGGACACTGGAAAGTCCATCAGGTAGAAGGGATTTGGGCAGGAAATGTTTAAAAAAGAGGCTCCTGAATATAAATTTTCACACATAGGTTTGGGGTTTTTTTTCCTCCTCGGAGCAAAAGGGAGCTTTGATGGCAGAGCTGAGGACAAAACAAGCAGGAGTGTGTGAGGAATTAAACACCTTGCCAGTGTTCCTGTCTCTCCCAGCTGCAGATTTTGGTGCTTTTCTCAGCTTTTTCAGCCTTTGCAGCCCTGTGGGTGGGGACAAGTGAAGCTCACTTGGATCTGAGGTTGGTAGTGCCAGGAACTGGGCTTGTACCTGGGAGATTCTTTATTTTTGACTCTTACCCTGCCTATTTCTTTGTGGTTGCCTCCCCCTTACAAATCCTGCCCGGCTGCAGGTCCAAAGCAGTGTTTTAGAAGCAAATCACATCTTTTTCCCTAATAATCCCTGAGAAAAAGAGTTCCCTAGCAGCCCCAGGCCTACACGGTGCAATTAGGTGGGCTCGTGGCACTCTGCACCTCAGACCTGACTCACGGTGGCCTCCTGGGGACAGCAAGCTCTGATTTTATTGGCTTCATTATCCTTTTCTCAGGAATTAATAGCTCCTGAGACTCCTGGCCTAATGTGGCTGATTTATGTCGTAATTGAGCAGCAGCAGGGAAATTGCTGGCTGGAGCTGAGGATGCAAACAGGAAACAAAGCTCACCCGAGGCTGAGGATGCTCCGGGTGTGCCTGAGGGGTTTGGGGGCTGCTGCTGCTCCCCGGGGTCAGCACTGAGCTCTTGAGGGGTTGGACACTTAATTACTGCTTTAATCTCTACTATATTGGGGAAAACGAGCCCTGAAATTAAAGGAGCTGGGCAGGTGAGATGGATGTCTGGATGTTTTACACGCAGAATGTGGGAGCAGCACCTTCCTTAAGGAATTCCAAGCTATTCCCTGGTTGCCGGGAGGTGTCTCCGGTTGGGAAATTCTGTTTGCTGCCTATTGATAAGACATGGACAGATTTCAGCATGTGTGGGAGCTTCCTGCAGGCTGAAACTGCATCAGCTGGAATTCTGGAGCTGCTTTTTCCCCCCACACACACTGTCCAGAAGGGCCTGTGTTCCCTAAAATCCTGGTATTTTAGGCAGGCTGCATATTTCAGTCTGTTGTAGATGCTGTAACTGCTTCTCTTGAGCTTCTCTCTCTTTTGAAAGAGAATCAATTCCTCCCTCCTCTCTGTTTATCTGCTGAGGGACCTCAGCTCTGAGGGAGAGGGAGCAAAAAGGGAATTTTCTGTAGCCCTGGCAGTTGTGTTCCAGAAAACACCACCCCGGTGCCACAGGGGGCTGGGGCAGGGAGGGGTGAAGGCTGTCAGGGGGGGATGTTGCCACCGAGCCCCTGGATAAACAGAGAACCTGGATCCTGCAGAAATGCAGCTTTGCACTTCGCTGATGCTGGCAGCAGAGTTCACGAGACTGAAAGGGATCAGAAGGCAAATTTTTAAGTTCCTGCCTTGGGAATTGAAGATTTTGGATCTAAAACAAAGGGCAAAGGTGGATTAGCAGGTGGAGAAAATGGCAGAGAAGGCTTGAGGTGCCACAGGAGCGGTCTGAGAGCTGTGCACAGAACGTGGAGACCTTTGGTAGTGCAAGGGATGGGCTGGCTCCGAGCTGCGGCCGTGGAAATGTCTGGGGAAAGGGGAAGGGCCAAGTGGAGAAGGGTCAATCCCCACCCGGATTTGCCAGACCAGCCCTTGCCCTGCTGCTGTGTGAGGCGAGAGACCCCTCTGCCTTGCGGTGCTCCCCCCAGATCGACTGTGTGGCTCCAGGGCAATAAGAGTGCCAAGACCCCACAGTTTTATTGCAGTAAGAGCTGTCTGCCAATGCCCAGCTGCTCCTCCCCTCATCCCTGCAGCGTGGAGAGCCCTTTGCCAGTCCCTGCCTTGGACTAGAGGGAAAACAGAGCTGATTTGCCCCCGAGGTGGGGCTGGGGGCTCGGGGCTGGAGCCACTGGATGGCACTGCTGCCTTGCACAAATCCGGGAGGAGCTGCCTGGATCCGGGAGGTAAAAAGGGAACGCTGGCAGGGACAGAGCTTTGGGATGGCACTTGTCATGTGCCACCATGGCCCGGCCCTTCTGGCACTGGTGGGGAGAGGAACTGGGAGCGTTCTCCAGGCGGGAATGGCACAGGGAGCCCTCAGCCTGGGCGCGTTCCCTGTGGGATGGGGCCTGTGCCGTTTTCCCTGGATTTGGCAGAGGTGGGATCGGCCATCCCTCAGGGCTGCACAGGAGCAGGACACAGATGGATCCCAAACCTCCTTTCCATTCCTGGGTGCCCCGAGGTGGCTTCAGCCCCTACTTTGTGGTACTTTGTGGTTGAAGGGCAGCTTTGCAAAGACTTTCAGGACTTTGATTTCTGCTCCTTTTCCGCGTCTGAGCTGATTAAGGGGAGAGGGAAAAGCCCAAGAAACACCAGGCAGAACTTGCAGAGAGAATGAGAAATGACATTTCTTGGACTGTGCTGAGAAACTTTGCAGGTCACCCTTGCTTAGAGCCTGTTCTGGACGTTCTTCAGAGCACAGCCACAGCCGGGGGAGCCTCAGGCCTGGGAGGCAGAGCAGTGCTGACAGGTCCAGAGGGTTCACAGGGAGAGAGAAACGGAGGGGAAAACTTTGTGTGAGATCAGCAAATGAAAACCCAACCACTTGACCTTCTTTGAACTTATTTCAAACCCATCAGGCATGGAGAAAATTGAGGCTATAACTCAGGTTGCTCCTGTTGGTCACATTACCAATTCCATTACCCTGGGCTGTTTGTCTTAATTGAGCTGCAGCCTGGCCTATGACTAATTGCTGGGTCACACTGGCCCTAAATTAAAGAACAGGGTTGGTTTTTTTTACTTTTAACAACTTTAAAGTCCAGTTATGGTCACATTTCTTCCAAAAGTCTGTGGGTTTTTTCCAGGCAGGCTAAATGGTGTGCTGAGTTCAAACCAACCCACATTTTTCTTCTTGGGATGGTTATTTATATTCCAGTGGTGGCTACACAGAAAATGGCCCTGGAGGTTACTCTGAGCACTGGGAGTTCATTAGAACGGAAAAAAAAGGTGAGAAAACGGCTTCCTGCTCAAAAATCTCCTTGCTGCTCCCTCTCGTCCCACGCCACCATCCGTGGTGAGACGTGGCTCCTGTTGATTCTCCCCAGGATGGAACGCGAGCCTCGGCAGCGCTGTGGGGGCTGGCACTGCTGCTCAGAGCTGCCCTGCAGGGTGAGATCCCCGCCTGACCCTGCAGCCGGGCTCTGGGGCTGTGGGATCAAGGCCACGTGCTGCTCAGCTCCCCAGGCTGAAGGCAAGGCCTGGCTTTGCTCAGAGCTGCTCCCCGCTAAGCCGAGCTCGCCCTTGCTCCTCCACCAGGGCACACACGAGGGCAAGGGCTGCCTGTTCTTAGTCTGAGCAGCTCTTCCCTACCTAAACCTGCCCCGGAGGCTCTCCAGGCAGTCCCAGTGCATTTGTGTTCCTTGGCAGGAGCCTGTCAGCCCCGGGAGGGAGGCACGGGGCTGGGCCTGCAGGAGTTATCATTAGCCGAGTGCGTTCGTTATGGTTAAAGGGCCTTGCTCGTAATTATTCTCTCTATAAATTGCACATCCGTTTAAAATTATTATTACAAGATGGCTGGCTAATGATTCTTCCCCTTTGATTATTTATAGGGCATTTCCTCTGCCTCAGCTGCGGCCGCCAGGATGGGTTCCAGGCTCTGCAGCTTTTGGAGCAGGGGCTGACGAGGCCTTTGCTGTGGCTTTCAATTAGGGAGGAATTACAGCACTTCTGGAGGGGAAATCAGAGGGAGGAGGGGACGGGCTGCCTCTGGAACAGGGGACAGCCTGGGCTGGATTTTTCCTTCACTGCAAAGCGCTCGGAGATGTCCACAGGCATCGTCTGCGTGAGGGATGCTGCTCAAAACAAGGTGAGCTGGGATTGCAGCTCCTTCTGTGAGGGCTAAAAGCATCGATCCCCATCAGGGGATGCTGCTGGGTGTCCAGAACGTTCTGGAGGAGGGTTCGTGAGGCTGGGACAGGGCTCGGCTCACTGCCCTGGGGAGATGGAGAATGTGGAGCAGGGAGCAAACTCCTCGTGTCCTTCCCTTGCAGCGCTCAGGGCTCGCTCCTCTCAGTGCTGGCATCCCTCTGGCAGCATTCCCAAATGAAAAAAACAAAAGAAAAGCTAAAAAAGGGCCAAACAGAGCAATGCCCAGGGTTTGTGCAGGTCCTGCATCCTGCCCCAGCCTTCCCCCATGGGATTTACTGAACTCCCTTTGCTCCTGGCCTGTAAAATGAGGATCAAACCCTGCCCTGCTCTGTCACAAGGAGAGTTAATTAATATTCATGAGGCAAGGTAATATTCCAGGGGAGGGAATGGTTCTATCTGTTCTGACTAATGAACATCTGTCATCTCCAGCACTCGGGAAGGTACCAGTGATATAAAAATGTGAGGTACTGATGCACACCCAGACACTTCAGAGCTATTTACCCACTCACACAAACCAAATTAGCACCTGCTGGGGGAAGTGCAGGGACATCCGTTCACACAAACAGATCTTTTCCATCAAGGAATGTGCTTCAGAGATAGAGGCAGCCTCGGTTTCACAATTAGGCAATTAACAGAGCCATTAAAATTGAGTTAAGCTCATTGAACCAAAATGAAGTGCACCCAAAAATTTGGAATCGGATATCAGAGACTCAAAGCAAGGTATGGCTTTACATTCCTGGTGGCTGTCACTGGTCCCTGGGCTGTGACAAAGAACTGGCTCTCCAAATTTCTTGGAAAAATATCAGCCCTGACACCACTGCAACTTCAGCTGTGTTCCTGTACCTGCTCTCAGTGCTGAACACTTGAAAAGAGAATATTTGATTCAAAGGGCAAAAAAGTCAAATGAGAACAATCCAGGTGCTGGATAATGCCTGCTTCAATGCCAAGCAAACTTCCTGAAAGTTGGTGAGGCCCAAAAGTCACCAGGTCCTGATGCAACCCAGGTTTTGTGTGCTGTGACAGAACTTGTTATATCTGGAATGATGTCCCCTCTGAAGGGCTCTGATCCCTAATTTCTGATTACAGCAGCTGGGAATACAAACCGTGCTGGGAAAAGCCTTTTACAGAGCTGTGCTGATTTGTCCTGACTATTTATTGATTTATATAATCCAAGCCTACAAGCTCCTGAGCACTGACTCCTCGTTATTTATTTTTTTTATGGCTTGTTAACATTCACCTGAAGGAAAGATGGGCGCTTTAAAAAGAGCAGAATTCAGAAGAACAGCTCACTGCATAAAAGCCACTTCACCCTTTGCTGTGCCCCAGACCAGTGATTTTGGCTTCATCACAAAGCTTCTCCCCCCACACCCCACGTTTTTGTCCATCCAGGAGCCGAGGGAAATGCTCAGAAACAAGAGCAGGGCCCGTTGAAAGGGAATGTGAGGGAGCAAGAAAAATCCCCCGCGAGAAAAGAGGTCAAGAAATTATCAATAGAAGAATCTGTCAAGGTGGCCACTTGGCCAGGTTTGATTTCTGTGAATGTGTCCCCTCTGATTAGCTTTACATCTCGGGGCTATTATGGGAGTGTATTGTGTTGGAAACCATTCTCCAAAGTGAGCAAATGCCCCACTGCTTCTCAGGCCCCTTTGTGCGAGCCAGGGAGTGGGAATGTTTTGTGTCTGGGATGAACCATGGCCTCTCCTCCCGTCCTGATGCTTCACAGATTGTTCTCAGATTTGGACACACTTCAATGGACACTTTTTAATAATATTTTTTTTTTCTTATTCTCTCTATAGGTCTTTTGTACGTTTTCTTTCTTGCTTTTCAAGGCTGAGAGGGAGTTTTGAAGATAACAAGTCCATTTGTCTCCTGCTTTTTTGAAATGTAGATATCGATTTTTGTTCAATTTCCCCGGTTTGCACCTGAAGTCAACTGGACTGAGGAGCAGGGCCAGGGAGAAAATGATGGATCACTGAGGAGAAAGATGAGCTGGAGAGCACAGGAGACTCCCACAAGACTGAGTTTCGGCTCTCCCATCCTTTTGTAGGTGGTGTGAGCGAGTGATTCTGACCAAAAAGCTTCTTCTGGCTTCCCTCAGTGCAGCCAGAGGCACGGGGAGCGTTATCCACAGGTGTTTTGGATGATGTTTATTGACTTTTTATTGACTCCCCAGCCCAGCTCTGGGTTTGAAGTTAAATTCGTCTGAAGTTTATTCCTTCATTCGTGTGGAGGTGTTGGTGGGGGATTTGGGGTAGCAGAAGCAAGGGAAAAGGAGAGTAGATAATTAAAAAATAACCAGGAGGTGCGGAATTCCCTTATTTCTGTGTCTGGGGGCAGTGGTCCCAAGAGGATTGGGATAATTGGGTTTCTTCCCACCAGATTTGCCCCGGAGCTCTGGAATTGCTGGGTAGAAGTGTCAGTGCTGTCCAGCTCAGCTCGTGCCCTGGGCTGCCTGACTGCAAGATGAGAAGCAAGGCTTGGATGAGCCTTCTTTGGGGGGAAATGACATTTGTGTGGCACACAGTGGTGTAAAAGTGTTTTTTTTTTCTGGAATGGATCATTGGAACCATGGAAATGTTGCAGGAAAATGTTTTAAATCCATATTTCTCCATTAGTATTGATCAGTGTGCTTGTGCTGTTTTGGGGTGAACTTGGGATGCTTGAGTCTCAGCATTTTGGGGGTTTTCCAAGGAATTTCTCCTTTTCTTCCCAAGAGACAGGGCTGATCATCTGCACATCAGGTGGAAGCACCCTCCTCCAGCAGAATGGTTGCTAATTTTGAGGTGAGGTGGCTGTCACAGCACCGCCAGCGTCGTCTTGGATGTGACATTTGAACAAAGCTGCTGCAGGCTCTGTGCTGCGCTTCTGTAACCACCCGCATGCTAATTAGATGCAAATTGTGTCTAAATATTTAAACTAAAATCAAAACAAGCCACTCTCCCTGCTCCATACCAAGCACCCGGCTCACCCATGGCATAGCAACCATCTCCAGGAGGTTTGGGAGGCATCAGGAGGGATGGGAAGGGGTGCGGGGAACACTTCCAACACGACCTTTAAAGATTAAAAGCATTTGTTCAGAGCAGCATATGGGTACACAAAGCAGCTTTGACAGCTCTATTAGGGAGTTTTCACAAACTGTTGTTCCATATTGGAATCTTATAACGGCTGTAGTTTGTGTGCACATTTATTTATTTGATTTTTTTTTTTTTTTAAATTTTTTTTTTGGAGGTTGTTTCTTGGGAGGGAAGTGGGAGAAAGGAAGATCAGAGACTGTGAATTTCCACCCTGTGCTTGGCAGGGATGGGCTCTACCTCCTCATACAGCACAAATGAGATCAGACATCCCCAACTTTGCTTTCCTGGAGAGGTTTTTCCATTTTTCCCAGGGAAGGGAGGCTTTTCCCAACAAAAACTGATCAACACCTTCTGTTGTAACAAGATGTTTGTTCTCTCTGTGCATAAACGGAGAAACCCAGTGTGGAAGGAGCCTCTGCAGCTCTGCCACAGGGCCTCACCCCGTGTGGGAATGATGGAAAAGCTGGGATTGTGATTGAGGGGAAGCCTTGGCAGCAGCTCGGTCCCCAGCACTGCAGCAGCTGCCTCCTGCCAGCCTGGGCTGAGTGAGGGGGCCTGAGGGAGCAGAGACTGAGACTGAAAACCAGGGGCTGAAGTGTTCGCTTTGCTGGTTGTAGGCAAACGCAGAAGGATTTGGGCTGTGCTTCCTCGTTTACAAACGTACCCGTGGGAGGTGTGGCTGTGTGACTGCTAACCCTCATTTCTGCTGCTCGGAGGCTGAGGAACTTCCCTCGGGTTTAATTCCTGATCTTCCCCTCTCTTTCCCCTCTCAGGCCAGAATCCCGGGTTGTCAGGCCTGGCTCTCAGAGCCCGGGGCTGTGGTTCCAGCTGTTATCT
Source organism: Cnemophilus loriae (assembly GCA_013397755.1). Taxonomy (NCBI): domain Eukaryota; kingdom Metazoa; phylum Chordata; class Aves; order Passeriformes; family Corvidae; genus Cnemophilus; species Cnemophilus loriae. The sequence continues at coordinate 266,365 of VZTF01006477.1, forward strand.
CCCCACGCGGAGATCTGCTCCATCCGTCCAGGATCTGCTGTGTCCTCCCGTGCCAGGGCCACGTTCCAGCGTGCCCTGCCTGCGTCTGGGGACAAACTCTGGGATTTCAGGCTCCCGCTCCACGCGCTGCTGTGTTTATGCACAGACCTTGCTCATAACGTCCTCAGCCCTCAGCTGGCGGGATGAAAACACAAACAGAGCCTGGGACAGCCCCAAATGAAGCCTTTTGGTGCCCTGCACCTGCTGAATTCCCGTGGAAGTTTTGGAGCAGGGGGTGAGGATGCCCCTGGGCAGGTGGGACACGGGGCCAGGACCCTCCTCTCTGAGCATCCCAGCAGCTCCTCCGCCCGGAATTCCGTGCTCCAGGTGTTCAGTGCAGGTCCCAGGGACTCCTGGGATGTTAAACACTGCACCCACACAAAAACCCAGCAACAGCAGCTTCGGTTTGCTCAGCCAGATGCCTTTAAATTGAATTAATCTCCAGCTCCGGTTCCTGTGCAAACTCCATCCATTTGTCTGCAATTAACTCGCAGCTCTTGCAGAATTAAGGTTTTGTTTTTTTCCTTGGGGAGGGTTTAAAAAAAAAAAGAAAAGAGGCAAAGCTGATGGAGTCCTGCTTTTCATTCTCCAAACTGCCAGCTCCTGGCTCTGTCTTCTCATGCCCACGAACAACGGGACCTTTCCCTTCGTTAGGTTTTATTGCTTCTGCTGGATTGAACAATAACAAAGGTGCAGGAGTTAAACTGCAGGTGCAGGATCCAGTTACTGCCCCTTAACGAGGGACTGAGGCAGGGGATGCAGTGATTTTATGGGGTGTAACCTCAGACAAACACGAGAAAATCAGAATTTAGAGTATGAGAATAAAGGTTTAGGCTCAATTGGGTTTTTTGCCATGGGCTAGTGGGGTGCACAGAGGCAAATACTGAGATTTAGAACTTTATTTAAGTTGTGTTAATTTGTTTAGCTGGGTGCTTGTCTAAGTCTGAGCTTTCATTTAATGCAGGGATTATTTCCTAGGTGGGATTTAGGCTCTGTGTGTCATCAATGAGGAGAAAAAATGAACTTTGGATAAACTTGCATCTCACAGATTACACGAGGTTCAGAATTCACACTCCTGAGCTAAACATTATGGCAGGAAAAACTTAAAATGCCTCCCAGTCAAATTTTGGGGTTGCCTGTTCTGGGGTTGAGAAAATTAAAAAAAAAAATAAATTAAATTTAAAAATTAAAAAAATTACAATGCCTCCCAGTCAAATTTTGGTGTTGCCTGTTGTGAGTGTGAAACTCCCCCAGCCACCTCCAGAGCTGCAATTTGTGTTTGCACGTTCCTGCTTTCACAAGCAGCCCTTGGTGAAAAGTTCTGGTGAAATTAAAGGGTTGGGGTTCTTTGCTTATCTTTAAACCTCATCTGCCACTCAAGGGCAGCCAGCTGGACACAATCCATGCAGCTGGAATGAGGGATGGATTTGGGAACTGGGTCACTCGGGTTTAATTAACTGTTCCTCACAGAAAGGAGGAAAGGAGCAGCTCTCCCCTAGCCCAGCATGTCCCAAAATGGACAAATCTGTACAAGTCTCCCACTGTCCTGGCCATGAAAGGGGCGTTTGGGGTGGCTTCCAGAGGAGGGGGAGGAATTTACAGGCTGGATTTTCCAGCCTGGGTTAGGTGCAGGTCTCCCATGGAGCTCAACAGCTCGTGAGCAGCGTGGCCACACGAAGCTGTCCCAGTTCCTGGGGAGGGGACTCCTTGGGGACTGAAATAGAACCTTTGGGGAGCTTCCCCCCCTTTCAGAGCTGTTCCCTTCGGAGTTAGAACCCAAAATGAGGCTGGCAAACCTTCTGTGTGTGAGTTACACACTCAATGGGGGGCTGGAAAGAAAAGCTGAGGAGGCAGGGGGGGTGATTTGGGATGAAAATTGTGGAGGAAAAGCTGGCAGGATCAGCTGGATCCTGTCAAAAACCCCTCAGGATTTATCTTCCCTCCTCCTCTTATGATGCTGAGCCTCCCGATCCATAGGACAAGGATCCAAAGGATAAAGATCCACAGGATAAGGATTCTCCATGTCCTTTTCCACCCTGTCCCATCTCACATAACTCGGTGCCATCTCTGGAACTGCATGTCCAGCTGTAAAAACTTCAGTTCCCTCAAAATCCCATTTTAAGGAGAATCTGGCTATGGAATTTCAGCCCTTATTATTGAGATTGTTCACGAACCGAGAGTCTGGGTTGAAAATGGGGCAGGTTTGGATGGTTTGAGCTGATGGGAGAGGTTTCCATGTTATTCCCGTGGGCTGCACAGGCGCTTTCCTGTAGAAAATTCGGGATCCCCCATTGCTGCAGGAATGATCAGGTGATCTCAGCCCCCAGACTCGGAGCACTGAGTTAATTAAACCCTGGCTCCCCTGGGACTCTTGCAGAGTGCACTGAGGGGAGGATGAGCATCAACAGCAAGAGGTCCTGCCAGGCTTGGCCGGGATCTGGGGATTTCTGTGGATTTGTGCCAATGTCAGGAAGTGAGGATGGAACACACACGGTGCCGACCACACAAACCAGCCCCTGCCCTGCACTGCTTGCTGCAGAAAATGCAGCTTTTCAGCACGGTCACTGATGTGCTTGGACTCAGCCTTGGAGCTCTTTTCCAGCCCAAACGATTCTGGGATGCACTGGAACAGAAAATGCCCAGCACAGGGAAAACCAACCTTTACCAGGAGCTTCTTGGCTGCCCCTCCGCCCCCTCAGTGTCTGCAAGGGAGAGCTCTGGGCTGGCAAATTCAATCCGGCTGCAACTTTTCTCTCCCTGTCTTGGCTGCTGGTAGAGGTTTAAATCCATTTTCGTGTGGCTTGGGGATTGTTTTCTTTGCTCTGTGCTTATGTTTTTGGTATTCCTCTTGACTTTGCAGTTTGGTTTTACTCGAAATAGAAACATCTGTGGCTGGTGCCTCTCTCCAGAGAGCCAGGCCTGTTTATTCTCCTTTTTCTGGGCTGAAATTGGTGGCGAAATTACTGTTCAAGTCTTCGGGTGAGTCCTGACCCTACAGCCATCAGATTTCTCAGGGATTTCAGTGGTACAAATGTCTTCTTGAGTGGCTTTGGTACCTCTATTTTCTCTACTGTTTAAGTGAAAGAATTGGGGAAGAGAAATACCCTGAAAAGGAGTCAGAGCATCAGTGCTGGGTTCCTTCTCTGCTTTGCTGTCTGAAGGAGCTTCTCATTCCAAGTTGTTCCCAGCTGTCGAGCTTGAACTGTGCAAAGAATGATCCCAGGAGAGCCTGCAAAACCCTCCCTGCCCTCTCAATCTTGCAGCAATGTAGCTTTTGGCCTGCCATTTATTTTCCTTGGGTTTAAGAGAGGAAAGGAGTAAAAGAGATGGAAGCGGGCTGGAGCACTTTGTCATCTTGGGGTTCATTGTTGTGCTGCCTCGATGAAAAGTTTGCCCCCAGGAGGAGATTGTTCTTTCTGACTCCTCCACCCTTCCCTGCATCCCATCAAAACTGCCCAGGGAGCTCAAAGCAAGGAAAAATCTCGTTTCCAGGGGAGTGGATCAGCCCAGGAGCTGTTTGTGCAGGGCACAGATAAGGGACAGCATCAGGCCGGGAGTTTGCACAGGCTGCCGGGTGGGGACGGGGCCAAGCAGCCCCGGGGCAAACGCGGCACAGGAAAGCAGTCCCTGCTGTCACCCTGGCCCGGGTGAGCCCCAGCTGGGAGCTGGGTGTCCCTCCTGACAGAGGGCAGCAGGCAGGGGCAGCATAAGGTGTCCCTGAGAGCCTTGAAAAAAGGGGGAACAACAGAAGTTTTGTGCTAATTGGGATTAACTGAAAGATCAGCTGATAAACTTTCATTTATCGCTGTAGGCATCTTCGTGATGGTGAAACCTCTGCTCTTAAACGACCAAAGGATGTCCTGGTCCTGTCTGGGCTGCTGGGGCCAAGAAACATTCCTAACTCGGGAACACCAACACAGTGGAGCCAAAGCTTGAACTTCTAGGGAAGATTTGTTGTACTTGGGAATATCAGAATTCTTATACTGACCTAATGGACAGTCCAACAAATGGAAAAAAACCCTGCTGGTCTTTAATTTGAGTCCCTTTTGGTCAAGAAGTTGCAGGGAAACAAAGGGAAAAGCAGCCCCGTGGATATTTATTGGCACGGATCCATGTCCTGGGTGGGCTTTGCCTCAGTTATCAGGTGGCTCTGAAATCTCTGGGTGACACTCGTCATTCCCTGGTCTCATTCTGGAATTCACTGTTAGGGAAATGATGTTTAAAATCCTTTCACTTCCAAACCAGCAGAACCCCTCCCAAGTGGAGCAGCCCCACTCCCAGCTGTGCCTCTGCCTCAGTTGCCCCAGGTTCGGGAGCTCCCCTGCATCTGCAGACTCTGCACATCCGGATCTCCAGGAGGAGCCCGAATGAACATTCCAGCTCTTTCCGGCATTCCTGGCTTTCTTATTTAACTTGTGCCGTTCTTCCCTCTGGGTAATTAGGGTAATTAATGGGTGTAAATGAGAGGTCTTGGATGCAGAACATGATGCTCGAAGTGAGAGCTGTTAATGAAGGGAGGAGACATTTCCTGATGCATCCAACTGCCCTGGAACTGAGGATGCTTCTGGCTGCAAGTCAGGGAATTCTGCTTCAACATTCAGGGTTTTAATGGCTTTGCAGAGCAGTTAAAGGGAAATTGGTGCTGAAAAATGCAAATGTGACCCTGGGATCGTGCTGTGTGTGAGGCTGGGAGGTGTCTGGGTTTGTTTCTAGAGGAGATGCATTTAGGGGCAAGCCGGAGCGAAGAATTCCCTGTCCCAGCCCACCCAGGCTGCTGCTCCTTCACCCAATCATTTCTCCATGGATGCTGCAAGGAAAGCCACGTGTGAACACCCAGGGAAGGGGGGAACCAGCACCCCCAGGCACGTGGGATCAATAATTCCCTGCCTGGGAAGAAGATCCCCGGCTGACTAACTCAGCCCAGATTCCCTGCCTTGCTCTCCAATATTCCAGTGCAGCCTGGGTAGAAATGAGTTAATTCAAAAGCTGTGGTTCAGATAGTCTAGTACTTTCTCTCTTCCGCTCTTCATAATTAAACATTTCAGCTTTAATTTCTCCTGTCTCTCTAAACAGCATCATCTTTTACCTGCTAAGTTATGCTTTGATACCTTTTCTTTGCTCAGAAACCTCCAATCATCACATTTCTGTTCTCTCCCCTGATTTTAACAGCTCACTCCTCCCTGAGAGTCATTTAGAGTCTCATTTGAAGTCTCTAAAATATGAATTACCTGAGAAAATATCGGAAATGTGTTGGATTTGGGCTCCACAGCACAAGGTGAATGGGATCTTTGGCCCCGTATTTACACGTGTCTCTTTAAAATGGGGATTTTGAGAATTAGAGTGTATTTTTGTCTTTCTCTCAGGATTAAAGTAGGAATAGAGATTTCTAAATAATCTTCAATCTTCTTCCTGGTTTGTTGGTTTGGGTCTTTTTCCCCAATCAATTGATTCACTCGGAGCTGCTGTCCTAAAGGCTAATGAGGCAGTACAGAGATTTATGGATGATATTTCCGTGGTTCTGATGGGACTCTTTTAATGCCTAATTAACTCTGTATCAAAGCATCCCAATCCTCCTGAAATCTGAGCCAAGGAGAACCAACTTCTTGTTGATTTTTCACCCAGGACTTGTGAAAACTGAGTCTTGGCTTCCCTGATTCCCTTGGAATGAAGCAGGAGGCCACCAGCACCACTGGCTCTGGGGCTGGGCCTTTGTATGCAGAGATTTGGGGTTTTCCATAGAAGATGTTATCTTATTTGGTGAAGAGTTGAGGGGATGTGTGAAAAGTGGAATTTACTTGTGTGGCTGAGACATTTTTGGTCGAGCCTGCATCTCCTTCGAGAGGGAGATTGTAGGGGCAAGGCTGAGCCAAACGTAAACAGCTTTGGGGAGCCGGAAATTCCTTCAGTCCCATGAAAAGAACAATATTTGTGGAAAGGCTGGACAGCCTCGTGCTGGATGTAAACCCAGGCATCTCCAGAACAGTGTGAGCATCTCCACGAGGTTTGTTTTGAAACTGAAGCCACCCAGAAATGTGAGAGGGGCTTTCGTGGCTTTGGCTGTTCTGCTGGAATGCGGCTGCTTGCAGAGGGAGGGGGATCCAGAGGATCCTCAGGAGAGAGAGGCCTCGGGCCTTTGAAGCTGATACTGTAATTAAGGCCATATTTATATAAAAGTAAACATTTGGGATGAGAGCTCGGAGCTTCCTCCTTTCCTGCTGCTGGTGGGTGAAACTGGTGTGTTCTGCTTTTTATTCCTGAGCTTGGCCATTTCCAGACTTGTCTGCAGCAGCTCAGGGTGAGGGGGCATCGCCGTCCACGCCAGGAGCTGCTCGTGGCTCTCCAGCATCACTCCTGGCAAACCCCACGCTTGGGAGGGAAACGGCTCCTGAGAGGCCAAGGTTGGGGTGTTCCTCTCAAATGCAGTTTAGGAGGTGATTTGCTGCTGCAACCTGTTGTGTAAAATGCTCCAGAGACAGAACTGGGAATGGACTGTGCCCCAAACCTTTTGCTGTAGTGGGAGGAAGGGGAGAGAGGAGCGAAGTGCTGGGCAGAGCAGGTGCAGGGGGGAGTTGGGGTTGTGATCTCACAGATCTCAGTCCCATATTCCAGCAGCCCCTGGGCCACTCTGCTCCTGCCCCTATTCAGCACCACAGGAAGATTTTCTGCCCTCGGTTTCTGGAAATCAGGGAATCTCCCCTTGCCAAACCCCTGCCCAGCCGGAATTCTGCTTGAGCACCTCCGGGCCACGTTCTGCTCCTCTCCAAGTGCTTCAGAGGTGTTGCCTCTCCTGATTAGCAGAGTGCAGCTAATAAAGCTCCTCCTGCAAGCACCATTTGCTGCCTTTCACTTCCAAGTGCTTCTGTGTTTTCCAGGTCAGCTCAGCTCTCTGGCATATCAGAGAGAGAAGCACTTAGAGGAGTTTGATTCTCCTCAGCAGAGAAAGAGGAGAAAACCTCTGAATCTCCCTGAAAAATAATTTCCCTGGAAGTGGCTCTTCAGCTGAGAGGGCTCAGCACTGATGGACCAGCGTGCAGAGGAACTGGGGTGCTGTAATCAGATACATTACACATAAATACAATTTTCCAGGAGTTCTGTGAATCTACAACCAGCCCGGGCTAAATCCTCTCAGTGTCCGTGTGAGAACCTGCAAGAGCTTTTCTTTCTGGGCTGTTTTTTATAGAGTGAGTTTGGGAGAAAGATTCTTCCTGCCTGTTGATGTGACCTTCAAAAGGAGAGAGGGAACGGAAGGCTCGGGCACAGGCTGCAATGTCTCATTTCACGAAAGACACAAGGAAAGTTGGATTGATTGATGTATAATTCCCTAAGGGGAGAGAATTTTATTAGAGGAAATGACTGCCAAAAAAATCTTGAAATAATTAATATCAGCACTTGCAGTTTTTAAGTGCTGTGAGAGAGGGAAAATGAGGAGAATTTATAATCCAGAGCATGGGAGCTGAAGTCAGGGGCTGTGTGTTTTATCCAAGGTATTGAACAAGCTGATGGAGAAGCAGATATTTCACAGTTTCAATTAGCACAGATTACTTTATTACTTTCTCCCAGACAGTAATTATTTTGGTGATGAGGAAGCCTTGCAGATTTTTTAATTTTCCCCGTGCATATGGGATGGAGTGCAACAATGAACTGCAGTGACAGGAAGTCAGATCCCCTCAGAGCTTCATCTCTCTGAAGGGATGGATGGCTCCAGGAAACACTTTTGACATTTAACAGCATGCAAGTGTCACAAACGCCTGATCAGGGGAATTAACAGTGTTTATTAGCAAACAGAAAGCATTTTAAAATCCCTTTCGTTAGGGGTGTGCTTGGAGAACAAGTGCAGCGGGGCGTGTGCGAGAGTTTCGAAAAGGAACTGGCACGAGTTGGAGGATCAGTGAATCTTTTCCAGGCGCTTGTGCCCGAGCTCAAACTGCCTCATTGCAGTCCCTGAAATGGGGAATTTAAACTGGGAGTGTGGCGGTTTCAGGGTCCTTTAATGGGCTCATTTATCTTGCGATAAGGACCGGAATGTTCCGGGCTCAGGAGCTGGCCCCGTGCTTCACAATCCTGTGTATTCCGGGGTGTTACCTTCAGGAGGGATTGTCAATGATGGTGCCGCACCAGCGTGGGTCCCAGCGCCCAGTGCTCATCCACGGCAAGAGTTTCTGTCCAAAGCCCAAGAACGGACCTGCTGCTCATCTCTGCCCAGGCCCTGGAGCCCTCCAGAAGGAAGGAAAAGAGGAGAATATAAAGCTTTATTATTTATTTTGTTATTAACGCCACCAGCCACGGGTGGTAAATGATTTAAATAAAAGTGCCAGAGGACAGCGAGCTCTCGAACTCCTCATCGGAGGCAGGGTGCCCTGGGGCAGGACGAGCTCTGCTCCAGCCCGGTTTGTTGGGCTCGGTAAAGGAGGGAGGGCAGGGAATGAGCTGCCCTGTGCTGGATGGGAGCTCAGCTGAAATGACCTGATGGTGCTTTTCCCCCTCAGAATTGCTGACTTGTGTTCAGAAAGCCCCAGAGCAGCAGCAGCAGCAGCGGCGTGCACAGAACCAGCTGCAGTTTAAAAGCAGCTTTTGGGGACGCTTTCAGCAGTCCCTGCCTTGCTTTTTTCCCCTGATTTTTCTGAAGTGGCGTTTGAGTGACTCTGTGCTGCTGTGGCCAGGGCAAAAATCAGTTGTGTTTGTGCTGGGATCTCTTTTGTGGGGGAGAAAGGTACTGGGGAAAACTGGGATAAATCAAAGCCAAATAGTGCTTTTTTTATGTTGGAATGATTTCCATATTTTTTTCCACAGACATTTGTAAGGTTTTTATTTCAATAAGGCCCTGTTGTCTTGGGGAAGGTGGCTGAGAAAAGACAGGACTTGGTGGAATAAGAGGCACTACAAGAGCTGCAAAGAAACCACTCTGGCCCTGCCCTGTTTCCCATGCTCAGGCAGAGCTGAGGTTTTATTTTGCTCTGGTACCAATCCATAAAAGTGTGATTAGGAAGCCTGGCTTCCAAGCTGCTACTGAGCAGATGTGCCCATTGTAAAATCACATTTCTGTCGTTCATTGCCTGCTTTTTGTTTCCTTCCAGGCCTCTCCCCTGCCCAGCAGCCCAAAGCAAACACTGCTGGCACAGTGCAAACACCCAGCCGGGGCCCAGCAGCCTTTTGGGGTACAAAAAAAGGAGATTTTATCTGCTCCTCTGGCCCCTCGCAGCTGCCCAGTGCTGTTAGCGCCATTCTTCCCCAGTAAATAGGATTCCCCTGAGCAGAGGTGGGTGATAAAGGTCTGTCTCCTGCGTGGCCTTTGTGCACAGCCTTATCAGCCCCTGCTCAGGGATTGTTTTCCTGGCTCACAGTGGCAGGACCTGCTCCTGGAAGGGCTGTGGGGAAGACATTCCTTTTCTTTGCCCTCTGGCTGTACGGTTTTGACCACATAGAAAATAAAAAAACCAGCTCAAACACTAAGAAGTGGGTATTTCTGTAGTAAAAATCAACGTGGCTGCACTGACTCCACAGACTTTGATAATTTATGCTGTTTTTTCTCTGGTGTCTCTGATTTGGTTTTAATCCCTCAGCAAAACGAGGGAAAATTGCCATTTCTGGGGCAGACACGCTGGCCAGCGATGTCACTATTTCATCTGTAAATGAGGAAAATACTGGATTTGGGAATACTTTTAATGCTCCTGAAACTCCCTCACTTGGCAGGAGCACTACGGGTTAGAAGGGAAGGAGCCACTGTGGACTGGGCTGCAAAACCCCAAACCCCCCCTGGTCAGTATCTTTCTCAATGATCAGCCCAAAATTCACGGTTTTATCCCTCTCCTGACGCTGACACCAATCTGAGCATCTGAATTACCCACCAAGGGCTGCAAATGTCAGTGGACCCCTCTCTAAGCACTTTGTTTTCCCTCTGCCCCTTGTTTTAGGGGCCAAACCAGGTGGCAGAGGGAAAGCAGGAGCTGTTTCATGGCTTTTTAGTGTGCAGAGCCACTCTAATTTTAGCTCTCTGCCTTATAATTAAGGCTTTGAGCTGGTTTTTCTCTGCCTCCCCTCTCTGTGGTCGTGTTTACCAGGAGGAAAATAAATAGGAGCTCTCCCAAGGCCAACTCTCAAATTGTACCCTTAAAAAATGTTGGGTTTAAATTGCCTGTGGTCCTGAAGCTCTTCCCAAGGCCCTGCCTTGATCTCAGTTTAAGAGCAGCACTATAAATAAGTACAAGCAATGGTAAATCTCCGACTAATGTGGTTCTATTATGGAGCAGAAGCTCTAAAAAATCAGCACAAAGATGCTTTGCAACCCAGAAATCCAAACTGCTGTGTCAAGCACGCTAAAGCTAAAGCATGGAAGAGGTAAAGCCAAATACATCTTAAAGCTTTCCATTTAATCCACCCCATTCTGTGCCATGAGGAATCACTTATTGCTGTAAATCACCAAAAGAGATGATTAATTGCCTGGCATTAGCACCACGTTCTCTGGTGAAATTATCACTCCAGCCATGGCATCAAAACATATTTCACCTCCTCTCCCCAGGATGCAAACAGTAGCACGTTCCTGTGTGTTAATCAAGCCCTCCATTAATCAGGGTAAGACACTGTAATTGTGATTACAGTTAGGAATCAATTAATGCTCACCTTAAAATAAAACAGTGCTGAGCTGCAGCCTCTGGCAGGTGCCCACTCGGTGACTTTAAAGCCCTTTTTGGTCTCCACAGCCCCTCAAGCCCTGCCTTGCTTTGCAATCAACAGCTCTTATTTGTTGTCTTTTCATTTCCTCCCTTCAGAAGGTTCTGGTGCTGCTTCCAGAGCAAACAGCTCTGTAAGCCAGGGGCACGACCATTCCCCAAAGGCAGGGAGATCTGGCTGCTGGGGCTGCGAGAGTGACATGGTGAATGTGGGCTTTTGTCTCTCCTGATCCCTGGAACTAATGCCACTTTTGGCACCCTGCTCTGGCCCTCCTTGCAGCCTCGGTAACATCCTGGTTTTCCAGGCTCAGCGTTCAGCTGGGTCTCAGCTCGATGGAAGCATTTGCAGGGCAGAGGAGAGGGACTGGCCTGGGACTGGGGTGTCACACCAGCCTTGAGTGGATGTTTATTCACTTTAAACCCACCCAGACTCCTCAAAGATTCCCTCTCCACGGCCAGAATTCCTGGTGGGCTGTGTCCTGACAGGCGTGACTGAGACTGGGAGTGTGACCACCCAAGAGGAGCAGCTGCTGCTCAGCCCCTGCTGGGGATGAGCTCTGGGACAGGACTTCCAGGACTTGTCTAAGTTTTTGGGAAGAGAGATCAGTGGCTGAAGTGCTGAGAGGGCTCAGAAGAGACGGGAGCTGATGGTCAAAGGATGTGACCCCACGTCTCTGGCTGGGAGGAACTTTCTGGTCGGAATGAACCGGCACAGCCAGCAAAGAAATCTCTGGTTTGGGGCTTGCCAGCCTTGCCCACAAACTGGTAAGGGAGGAAAGGTTAAAGTGGTTTCCCTGGGCAAGGACTGCTCGCCCTCTCTGTGCCTGCAAACAGCTCTCGCTGCCTTGTGCCCCACTGAGTTTGTCCCAGGCTGCTCAGGCAGTGAGCAGAAAACCCAGAGCAAAGGTGATAACAAGGCCGGGGCAGGCAAAAAAGCAGAGTTTGGAACTGTTTGTTCAGCATGAAACCATTTTTTAGTGCTTCCCCTTTTCAACTGAGCTCCCAGAAGCGAATCCAGATTGATTTTCAGATCTAGATCCGATGAGCAAACGCTGCTTTGCTTCCTTGTCTAACAGCTCTCCTTTCAAATATCACTTGCCTCAGTTCTGGCCGCTGCTGGAGGAGAATTTCCCCGAAGGAAACTACTCCTCGTGGCCTCTGGGAAGAGCTAGCGAGTAGGAATTGCCCTCGCAGCAGCACCGGCACCTCGTGTCCCCTGCCAAGGAGCCAGATGGAGGTGGGCTCTAATCAGGTCACTGCAGGAGAGGGGAACCGAAAGACTTGGAGGAGGCAAGAACTGGGAAAGGCTATCACAGCTATTTTTGCTTCCTGAAGAGGAGGGATTAATTTAGATCGGCTGGTGTACACAGGGAAAGAGGGGAAAAAAAATCTGTTTGAAAACAAAGGGGCCCAGTGCTGACTGTTCTTCTGGGCTGCGTCATTAACGGCGCCGCTGAAAAGGGGAACAAACGGCTCCTGCATCATTACTGGGCCCCAGCACTGACACAAACAGCTCCAGACACGGGGCTTTGTTCCCAGCAGAAAGGGAAGGCACGAATTCCCGGGATGCAGAGAGCAATGCGGGATCTCATGTGGCTGATTAGGGGACACAAAAGTGACGCTGCCTCGGACAAACGGCGCTGCTGATGCACTGCGAAAGCCGACGGTGCCTTGTGACCTCAGCCAAAACGGGAAAATGTCCCCAGGCTCACAAATGGGGAGTCAAGCGAGACGATTTCTGTTGAACTCTGTCACTCTTCACCAGGGAATTTGGGAAGCAAACCCTCTCCTGGAGGACAAACCTCCAAAATGCTTCAAGCGCCGCGTCAGGCTGGCGTGAGGTGGTGAATGGTCAGGGGTGCTGGGCTATAAAATAGGTGAGAGGGCTAAAATCCTGTGGTCTGGGGGATCTGTTCTCCCCTGGCAAATATTTGAACCTGGAAACGTTGATGGAAGAGCAAAGGAAGAAGCTACAAAGGGTTGTGCAGCTGAAAGAATTACAGAAATTCGGGTGTCACGTTTTCAAGCTTAAATTTAGAGTGGTCCTGTCTCTGCAGTTGAGAGGTGAAGGGCTTGAAGCATCAGGTGGCAACAGTGCAAGCCCTTGGATCTTCTCCTCATTCTCCTGCCCCTTTCCTCCCACAGATTAGCAGATTTTACTTTTCTGACAGTGATTAAGGGAGCTGTGAGCTGGGTCAAAGGCTGGATGGATGGAAACTGCTCCAAATAGGAGCTGAAATCCAGAAATAAAGTGACGTTGGGTCTGTTCACAAGCCAGCTCCAGGAGTTCTTAGCCCACTTCTATCCTCCATTCACCAGCAAAAGGTTGGGAATTTCTATATTGCCATAAGAATCCCAACACAAACACAGTAAACGAAGTGAAAACCTCATGGAAATGAAGTGAAAACCTCATGGAAATGAAGTGAAAGCTTCATTTAGGACTCAATTCCTTCGCCTCACCTTTTTCTGTCAGAGCAGAGAGAAGGGAGGGTTGATAACAGAGAGAGGTATTGAACCAACCTTTCCCCTCCTGAATTCAAGTTTAGCTCAGCCTCTGACCGGAGGCTCTGCAAATCAATTAGGGCTGCCAAGGCAGCTCTGAGTGCAGCACCAGGGCAAACGGCGATGTCTCAGCACTGAGAAAAATCCTCCAGCGTTTCTGACCTTGGGTGGAGTAAAACACTCAGAGTGTGAGCAAAACAGAGAAAAAATCATTTTTTAGTGAGCACCAGAGTTGGAGAATAATCAGCTTGCTACAGCTGCTGGATGGCTTTGGCTGGGATGTGACCAATTGTAAGATTTTTGGAGAAAAATGGAATTTCCAGCATGATTTCCATCCTCCCTGGGAGAAGGTCCGTGGGATTTCTCTGAAATCCCAAACTTAGGGCTCATTCCTGCCTGGGAAAATGACATTTGGTGCTGATGCCAAATGTCCCCGTGCTGGGCCATCCATCCCTCTTCCTTTTGGTCTGGATCATTCCCATTTATTGGGTTTGACCCCTGTCACTGACACCTTTTGGCTGCATGGGAAGATGGATTTTGGCTGATAGAGGCAGCTCCTCATCCCTGGTTTTGGAGCTGAGGTGTTTTCAGCCCTCTGGTGATGACAAATTGCTGTTTATTGGGATCTCTCTGATGGGATAAGGAAAGCCTTCGGGGACTTCACACTTCCATTACTTTTTAATGTGGGGAACTTTAATAGAAAGGCTGAAATGCTGCTTCTTATTGCGGTGCCTCAGCACTTCTGGAGCCATAAATTCTCCCCTCGCCCCTCTGTTATTACTGATGTATCAATTCTTTCTACTTCTCTGAGCACTTAAATTGAAATAAAATAAGGTTTAGGCTTTATGTATTTTTAATATAATGAAATTCAGCTTAAAGTTGTAGAAGAGCAGTCTGTGGCATGGAGTGCTGTAGATAAATCCCTCAATAAAGGAGAGCAGCGAGGGGGGAAATGCAGGATTGCAGATCTGGGAGGGGGAAATTGCCAGCTTTGTCTCTGTGGCTCCCTCCCTTATTTCAGATCACCCCCTTTTCCCTGGTAATTCTGCCTGGTTGAGTTCATTCTGTATTTTATCCGGTTTATCCCTTTTCCTCAGCCAGACTCTGAGGCACAAAGATCCTTTTGCATTCCATGTCCCCCACTGCAACAGCAGAGCTGTGAAAATCCAGGAGGTTTCAGGAAAAACCAGGTGGAAATCTCACCTTTTATACAAGGGAAAAAATAAAACAAAAAAGGTTTTGGTTTCTTGGGGTTTTTTTTTGTGTGGGTTTTGAATTGCAAGTGGATGCTTGAGTTTAAAGTGCTGAAATCTGAAGGAACATGGGAAAACAGAGCGGTGTGGGTGGATTTGGATGAACACTCCTGGAAGGGGAACTGGACTGGAAGCCCCAAAGGCTCCTTCCCCATCGCCCCAACACTGCCCCGCAGGGAGAGCCTCACCAGGCATTGAGGCCAGCGTGCCGCTGAGCCCGAATTAAACCATAAACCCCAAAAAATCATCCTTTTTTTTAAAAAATGGCCAGGCAGAGGTGCACAAGGCATGGAAAAGTGGATGTTTTCAGGGAGTCTCTTGGAGGGAGAACATTCAGGATGAAGTTCCTGTATTGTGACATTTGCTGTTTCAGTGTTTTTATTGTTGCATGAAATGATCTCAGTCTTTAGGAGAGGCTCTGAGCTGATGAATATATAAAAATAGAATAGAAAGAATATATATATATATATATATATATATATACACACTATAAATATATATAGATATAAAATATATAAAATATATAAAATAACAATCTTGTATTCATTCTGTTGTTATCAGGGAAGGAGCNGTATATAAAATGTATTTAAAAGTATATAAAATATATAGAAAAATAGATTTGCAGAATATGTTGCCCATGGTTCATTAGAGGAATTACAGTCCCCATAATTGCCACCTGCCTCGTCCCTTTGTCCCCGTGCCCGCTGTGCCCGCCCTGGCACTGGGGGAGATGCATTCTTTTATTGTTCCTGATCATTTGAGGATTTTAATCAGCCAGGAACTGCCACAAAACGCTCCCAGCGAGCCCTAATGGGTTTAATAATGATGGAAACAAAGCTTTTCCCTCTGGAAGGGGTCAGGGAGGGAGTGGGTGCTGCAGCAGCATCATCTCTGTGCCTCAGTGGAGCTCCAGCAGCTCTGGGGTCACTGGGGGAGCCTGAGGATAAAACTTCGAGATTCCTCATCCAGGCAGGCACTGAAATCGTCCTTTAATAAAGGGACCTCAGCACTCTGGGCACTGAAACCATTTTTCCATGCAAGAACCAAAGTGCTCCAAGGAGCTCCGTGGAGGAGCTGCTTCATAAAAACCCCAGCCAAGGCCACGGCTGGGACTTGGAGCTGGACAAGCTGAAAAATGAGAAATCAGAATAAAAAAGTGCTTTAGACCAAGCTGAAACAGTTTGTTTGCTCACAAAATGATTTTTTTCACTTTGTTTGGGCATTCCTGAATGCTTCATTTTGTCTCAGACCAACAAATCTTGGGATCTATCAACACCTCCACCCCTGAGGATTTGTAAGGTTGGCTGTGATTTTTTTTTTCCTCAATAACTTTAATTGGTCCTCAGAATTTTTTGTTTCTCTTCCTGTAAAGAATTTTGTGCCCTTTTGATTAAAAAAGGAAGAGCTTGGTGGGGAAGTCAGTGAAATCTTTTCTTTCCCAGCCTTCTTGGTGCTCCTAAATCTGATTTTAAGTGTCTTCAGTCGGGATCACACAGGATCATTTGTGTGTGTGTGTGAGAGTGCTTCCAGGACTCTGTGGAGTAGCTAAATAAATTAAAAAGGGGAAAAAAAGCCCAGGAAAAATGGAAATACACCAATTTCACAGGAAAATATCCAGTGTCCAAATGAGGAGCAGCATGGCAGCAGTTTGCAGGGAGGCTTCTGAGCAGGAGTTTGTGGATTACTTGGGAAGGACATCCAAATGTCAATTCAAACAGGCGACGGCACCGTTATCAGTGTGCCCAGAGGGTCACAGCCCTGCCTGGCTGCCTTTAGGAGCAGTAATTGAGCAAATTAAATCATCCCGGGCCGGGGGTGCTGTCGGGTGCTGCAGGATGCACGAGTCCTTAGCAGGGGCCGTCTGCAGGGAGAACCAGGGCAGAAAAGAGGGATAAACAGCGGGAAAGGAGGAAAAACGCTGCCCACAGCAAGGTGGGAGCTCTGTGTCCAGCCGGGAGCGTCAGCCTCAGGTTCTGGAGCGGGGCTGAGGAGCCTCCTGCAGAAATCTGCCTCATTCCTCATCCCTCCCAAAGCCTCTGGGCCTCTTCCCTTGCCGAGCTCTCCCGAAATATCCCATCTCACATTCCAGGCTCCACATCCCATAACTTGTTGGTCCAGCAGGAAAAGGAAACCTTCAGGATTTCATGGGAGCACCCTGGGATGGTGGGAGGTGTCCCTGCCCATGGCAGGGGTGGCGTGGGATGGGATTTGGGGTCCCTTCCAGCCCAACCCATCCCACACTCCCTGACTGCCAAGCCTGCACTGAAATATCCCTCACGGATGGGAAATGTGGAGATGCAAACCCCCCACAAAGGGATGCAGCAGCAGCTCAGAACCCCCCGCTCTGGGAGGGGTGTAGATCCACCAACTCCAACAACCAAATGGTGGCAGCTCAGCAGAGAGGAAATCAGGGCTGTTCCGAAGGCACCGTGACCCAGCGGCCCTGGCAGGGGGCCAGGCCAGCACTTAGTGGGATGGTTCTGGAGGCAAGAGGAGGCTCAGTGACATTTTTCATATTAATATCTATCCTTTCCCCATCCCCCAGCACGCTAAACCCAACTTTGCTCCAGCCATGCCAGTCCAGGCTTGTATTTCCATTTTCCAGGGTTGTATTTCCATTTTCCAGCTGAGTTTTGGGATCGTTTATTAACCCAGAAACAACTAAATCAAGTCCTAGTGCAGCTGTTAATTATAAGGAAATAGGGACTTTTTTTGGAATAATCCTACTATTGTGTTCTGGTTTTCTTTCTAACTCAGTTTTTAAATCAGATAGAAACAGGAAATTGGGATGTTTGGAAGAATCACAGCATCCAAATTTCCAAGCCTGGGTGCCTCTTTTCCTTTAAGCCTCAACCCAAAAGCTTTATTTTTAAAATTGCTCTCACTCTGCGGTATCTCTTCGGAGCTTCTGTTCCATTTGGCAACTCCAGCAGCTCATTAGGGCTTCTTGCTTTTATTTGGACTTGGGTAATGAGGGCTGTAAAGAATTGTGAGTCTACATCGGTATTAATGAAAACCGGAGTGCAAAGGGCAGAGCTGATAAATCCCGCTCTGCGAACGGGCTGGGAATGAAGCAGGAAAACATCTCAGCCAGGATTTAGCTCTAAGCTCCCCCAGCAGGGCCCAGCTTTGCGAGGGATGGTTTGGCTGTGGGTATGAAATCAGCCACGTGGGGGTCGCTCCTCGGTTTGCAGCATATTTGGTGCTCTCAGGCACCAAAAGCAGCTCCCGGTGCCTCCCGTCGCTCCCGCTGTGCCAGGCTGGCTGTGAGCAGCAGGTGGCTGAGCTCTGTCCCAGACTGAGCAGATGGCTCAGCTCTCCCTGCTCCTCACGCTTCCACCTTGACTCAGGGCTTTTCTTTTTCCAGGGTGAATTAGGGACAAGGAGGAAAATCCCTGCCCTGCTGCCGGTTCCTCGTGGGCTCTGTCCAGCGCTGCCGTCCCCGTGCGTTCCCCAGCTCGCTCCGGGGCAGGGCTGCTCCTGGCTCACCTGCATTTCTCCCCCTGCCCCTGGCTCACCTGCATTTCTCCCCGTTGCCATGGCAGAGGCTGCAGGCACAGCTTGAAGCCCTCTGCTGTCACCCCCGCAGCCTCTGAGCACGTGTGGCTGCTTCCCCTGCAGTCCCTGCACATCAATATTTCATGTCTACAGCCAAGCAACGGCAAGAACCCATTGAATCAGTCCGAGTGCCACCGTGCCCTGATGAGGGCTGGATCTGCAGGATTAAACGAGGCTTTGCAGGCTCAGTGGTGGTGTCAAGGCCTGGCTTTCCTTCCCTGAACCCACCGTGAAACCCAGGCTGTCTTTGTTCTGTGCCCCCTGAAAATTCAACGTTTGCCATTCTCAATGTTCTAAGTCTGGCCTGGCTCCAGAGAGGTCTGACAGAGAGGAGGGTTAGATTGGAAATTAGGGAAAAATCCTTCCCTGTGAGGGCGGGGAGGCCCTGGAATGGATTTCCCAGAGGAGCTGTGGCTGCCCCATCCCTGGCAGTGCCCAAGGCCAGGCTGGACAGGGCTTGGAGCGGCCTGGGGCAGGGGGAGGTGTCAGTGTCCCTTCCAACCCAGGCCATTCCTCGATTCTGAGAATGTCTGGAAAAAACCCTCCAAGGACGGGCTCACGGCTCCATGACACGAGTGTGAGCTCGTTTGTGAGGCTGCTGCTGCTGGATTTGGCTCCTGTCAGGAGAGCTGCGATCCCCAGCTCCTTGGGAAGCCCACTTGTTGGGATAACCCAGCCAAGAGCTCTAAGCATCCTCCCGTTCCCATGGCAACAGGATGCCTTCTCCCTTGCCACAGGGACCTGTTTTAGGGACACCAGGGGTGCTGCTGAGGACACAGGCTCATCCCAGGAGCCCTCACAGGGATTTGGTGCTGCTGCTTCCCCAGGGAAAAGAGATCTGGGTCACCCTTCAGGATGTGCCCCATGAGATCCCATTTTATGCCCTGTTTCAATGTGTGACATCTGTCCAGAGCTGCTCCATCAGCTCCAGCTCCCGGAATCCTGGAGTTTTATCCCCGTTCTATTCCCATTCCATCATTTTTAAAGCGTTCAAACACCCTGGGAGTTGAGCTGGTTACGATTCCTCTAAAAAAGCATTGAAACAAACCCGACCTGGAAATGTGCTCAGGGAAAATCCCGTGGGTAAATCCAGAGGTTTTTCCTGGGCTTTTAACTCCTTCCTGCACAGTCTGGTGAGGTTCTGCTGCTGCCAGGAAAGGCGGGATAAAAGCAGAGGGAAGGCTCCTGATTAATGGTGTTGGAGCATCATCCCAGCCCTCACCCAGCTCTGGGCGTGCCAGGAATTCAGGAGTTCTTTTGGTCACTCATCCAGCAATTCCTGCTTTAACTCCTGCATTGCTGGCATCAAAGAAGGGCTGGGAACCTCCAGGAGGTGAAGGGTGGCTCTGGAGAATTCTTTCTTCTCTGTGGATTTATCCCACCAGGCACAAATCCCAAAGGTTTGGTATATCTGTCAGGTTTTTGGCATTTCATATGAAAAGTCCCAATTTTTATGGAAAAAGTGGCGAGGTGGAAGAAACAAGAGAGACCCTGGGCCATCCCAGGTTGTGTTTGTAGGGCACTCAGCTCAAACATGGGCTGGTTGGACTCAAGCCCCTGTTGTGACAGAAATCTTGGGATCTATCCCAGCTCGAGGATTCCTTTGTGTTCTGCAAGGGAAAACGGAGGAGAAAGAGGCTGTGCCGTGAGCCAGACCAGCTCCAGATTTGTGCTGTGCCAGGAGGATTTTCAGCCGTGTGAATGGAAAACGCCTCCTCCTTCCACCAGGAGCTGTGGTGGAGCTGCTGGAGTCGCAGGATGGATTTGAGCAGCCTGAGCTGCGCGGTGAATTGGAGCTGAATGATCCTCTCCGGCCTCAAAAATCCAGGAATTTACCCCAGCACAGGAAACAGAGGCTTTCCCCTGATTTTTCAGGAGAGTTTTTTTTTGGTCCTGGACATTTTTTCCCCCATTTCTTTTTTCTGCCTGGCTCCATCCACCCACCTGACTTCCCCTTTTGGAATTACCCCCAGGAAAACAATATTTTAGGCATTGTCACTTCCTTCCCAGGGGTCTCTCTGCCACGATTTGTGCCAGGGAGGGATTTTTACAGTGGCTCCACAATCTCCTCTCCCCACCAGGTGATCTCATCTATCAGCAGGGTTTTTTTAAACCTTTTGTTGACAAAAAAAATCATAATTTTCTCTGCATTTTCTGTCATCTCTAAAGGCAGGGAAGGTGCTACTGTCCCAGAATTGTAATAACTTATCTCTCCTTGTTGCCTTTGTGTCAGGTGTTATTATTAATCCTTATCAGTCTGTTGAGGGGAGGAAATTAAAAGGTCTGAAGAGACTGAAACTCAGGAAAATTTGTACTTTGGTCACAAGCAGAAGCAAAAAAAAAAATTGATTATGTATAATATTGAGAAGTATATTTCAAACTGATTTATTTTTGGAAATAAGCAGTACAGAGCCCCCCCCAAAAAAAAAATAAAGGAAACTCTCCCTTCATTCCCAAAAAGGATGGGAAGCCAAAGGAGAACCACAGCAAACCCAGACAGGGCAATTCAGTACAGCATTAAATTGCAGAGTTAAATATATTTCACTGGAAAGGAGCTATTTGAAGTTGCTGTGAATAAATAATGGATTTCAGTTTTCATAAACAACTCGTTTTCCTTCACAGAAAGCACTCAGAGCAAATGTTGCTCTGAAATTGTTTAATTACCCAGCCTTGCACTGAGTTTTTTGTTCTGAACTTTCTGTCTTTCAGCATCTTCCCCTCTCAGATTAAATCTCATTTTCCCACTCAAATGCTGGGGTGTGAATGGAATCAGCACTTTCTGTATTTAGAATGGAACTGGGTTTTCTGCATTATTCAAAGTCGGATCAAATAGGAAAAAAAAAAATGGGTTTTTCAGGAATCCTGGAGCTCGTTTGGCTTTTCTGTCTCTTGTTTTCAGAAATGCTTTTCAGTGCAAGCACAGGGAGTGGGGTCCAGTTGTTCTCCAGCTGCAAAAGGAAAAGGAATTTTGCTCCAGCCCCACGTCCATGACCTTGTCCAGCTGCTCATAAAATGGGATTTATTCAGCACCATTCCAGGCTTTGACCTGAAAGGTTAAATTTAACCAAACTGGCCAATTTCCCTTTAATGGGATTTATTGGCCCCCAAATAGGGATCAATAGGAAATCTCCATTACTGGGCTTGTAAAACCAGCACCGAAAACAGAAATAAATAGGAATGAGTGGAATCAAGAGAACAAAAGTACCAAATCCAGCGCTGTGCCTGGAGCTGATTCTTTGGCGTTTCGGTTTCAATACCCTGCAGGATTTCGATGTGGATTTGGGGACCAAATTCCCTCCCTGCGGTTCTTAAACTTCTTTTTGACCAGAATTTCCTGCGGGGCTTTGGGCAGATCTGGTCTCTGCCCCGAGGGAGGTTCATTTCCAGAAGTGACTCTGGCTTCTCCCCCTTTGGCCCTTCCCAGCTGGGAGCCAGGGCTGCTGTTGCTGAGCTGAGCACACATTTCATCCTTGCAATGGGATTTCTGGGGCCGTGGGAATGGCAGTCCCGGCTCTGAGGGCAGTTTCAAGGCGGGCAGGATGGTGAGCAGGAGGCTCAGCTCTCGTTCCTGGTGCTGCCAGAAACTCCCTGCATATCCCAGGGAAGTCGTGTAATCCCAGAACAACTTTCTTAGTCAGGACTTGAGGCTGTTCCTCGTGGATGAACAGCCAGCTCTGTCTGGAAAAGCCGTAATAAAACATAAAATTAAATCCTCTTCCACCAGAATGCGTTAAAAGCTCTTTTATTTCTTTTTTTTTCCATGGGGAAAGATATCTTTGAGCTGTCCCGAAGCTTCCAGCTCCGGCCTCATTCCAGATACCCAACAGGATGGAAAATTCCCCAGCCTTTCAAAGAACAGCACAGAGCTGGGGCAGGATCTGTTCACTTTATATCAGCTGCAGATCTTGGCTTTGGGTGGCTGCAGCTTTGGGGGCTGAGCTAAAGGGGTTTATTTTCACACTGGTGGCTCCCAGACACTGATCACACAGTGCTGAAGCCAGGACATTCTGTCAAAAGAATTCGTGGCTTCCAGTAGAGCAGGAAGTGTAAAGCACTTTATGTGTGAAAAGAAATAGTAATATTTGAGCTAAAACTCACAGAAAAAAAAAAAATTCTGGTAATTCACAACAGCTTTAGGTGCGGATTCTTTTTTTTCCCCCTGAACTTGCGGAAAGTTTGGGGGCTCTGTGTATCTTGCAAAGTGAAAAGGAAAACACTGGGAGCAGCTCAGGCTGTGTTGTGTTTGGGGACGAGGGTGTTTGATCTGTGCTGCTGTGGGAAAGCTTTGCCAGGCTGGGCTCGGAGCTGGGGACTGTGGCAGGGGAGCAGGAGCAGCTCTCAGAGCACTTTTCCTGTAATAATCTCACTGAAATCTGCTTTTCACCCACCCTGGCGCAGAGGGAGGTTCCCCGCAGCAGGTTCATGGTTCAGCCGCAGGGGATCCGCGTGGGGTTTCCTTTTGGATCATCCCAATGCTGGAAAACCCCAGCTCTGCCACAGTCACAAATGCTCCTCTCTGGTGTCCTCGGACTGAAAGCATCTCAAGGAGCTGAGCACAATTCCAGGCTGCTGGGAGTGAGAAAATATTGGATTTTTGTGTGATAATCAGGGGCTGAGTCTCCATCCTGCCCGTGCCACCGCCTTGGGGTGAGACCCCGGGTTTGTGGCAGTGGAAATTGAGTTTTTTTCATCCCTGCCAGGGTCTGGTTGGGAGGTGCTGCAATAATTTATAGCTGCTGTAGCTGCTGGGGGTGTTTACAGGAGCCTCAGGGGGGACTTTTCACTCCACAGGAAGGTGGGGTAAGTGGGATTGGGCTCTGCTCCCAGGGAACAACAGGAAAAGGGGAAACGGCCTCAAACTGTGCCATTTTCCTAGAAATTCCCTTGTCTTCACCTTGTGGGCTGACTTGGGAACCTGGCAGGGAGGTGAGGGGACCCCAGTGGAGCGCTGCCGTTTTTAGCTCATTCTGTAAAACAAAGAACACTGCAGTGCAGGTGCCACTGATTCACCTGCTGGAAATGCGTGGCTTTTCCCCCTCAAAAGTTGTGTTTTCCTGTCCCCTCCCCTTTCCGTGCCGCTCCTGCCACTCTTCACACCTCCATTTCTAACATCGCTGAATTCCCTGGGAACAAACCTCCCCTGAGCCCTCAGCGTTTCTCTGCTGCCACAAATCCAAGCTGAGGGACAGACTGGAGGGGAGGAAAATGCCACGTCAGGCAGCAAACCGCGGAGATAAGGGGCTGAACAAGCCCAGCCCTGCCTGCAGGTGTTTGATCATTCCCCACGTGCCGCCAGAGCAAACAAACCTTTAAAAAGAACTAAATGGACAACGTGTCCTTTTCATTTGCTTTATCTTGTCTGCTCCGAGCTGGGAGATTCAGAACTCGCTCTCCTCGGGCCTCGTAAATTGTTTCTATAATTCATGATTAAAGTCCGGAGCAGAAGGTTCTTGCATATATCAGCAGACACTTGTTAGAGACATCCTGATGTTATTAAGACATAGATTCAGCCAAAGGTCGTTAGGAGAGCGTCCAAATGGAGAGATCACTTGGGAGACAGGGGAGAAAATTAGGGCTGAATGTAAAATAGGAGCGGGGAAGCGTCCCTGGGAAGCAGAGCAGGACAAAAAGGGGACAGGGGCACAGTTTTGGGGCAGGAGAGAAGGGGGAGGAGGTTCAGCACATCCCCATCCCCTCCTGGTAAAGATCACATGGGGGACAGGAGAAAATTAAGGCTGAATATAAAATGGAATTGTCCCTGGGAAGTGGAGCAGGACAAAGAGGGGACAGGGGCTCAGTTTTGGGGCAGGGGACAAGAGGGAAGAGGTGCAGCACATCACCATCCTCTCCTGGTGGAGTTTAACCCCTAAAACCCCGCACAGTTTGTTCCAAACGTCTTTAAGCTGGGCTTTATCAGGGCAAGGTTTAAATGTAAAGCCACACTAGAGCTTATCCCTGACGTTTAGCACAAACCCCTCCGTGCCTGGCAGGAATACCCAGATGTTCCAGAGCCTCACAGAGGCTGTGCCTGCAATCCCAAGCCTCAGAATGCAGCTGGAGGCCTGGAGGATGTGGGAACGTGCTGCTGCCGGCCCAGATGAGCCCTCCCAGCTCTGCCAACCCCCTCCTGTCCGAGCCGGAGGTGCTGGGAAAACAAAGTTATTGATTCATGGATGGTGGTTTAATTGGAACAGATCCACGGAGCAGGAATAGCTGCAGCTCCCAGGGCTCCCAGGGAATATCCAGGCAGGTGCATTTGTCACATGCTTGGCTAATTTGGAGATCTATAGGAGGGATCTGAAGGGGAAATAAAGGGCACTGAGAGACGAGGAGCAGATCCCACGCTTGGGAGCAGATTCCTGCCTGCCAAGCCCCTCCTGTGGGTGTTCTGGGACGTGTTTCTGTGTCCTGAGAACAGCTCCTGCCAGGTGTTGCAGGGAATATTTGATTGGCAAAGCATGGTGCGTGTTTCGAAACTGCCAACATAACTCCCCGTGCCTGATCTTAGACTGGAGTCACAACAGACTCCATAAAAGCGTAAAAAGATCCCGGTTCAGTGGCAGAGCCCGTCCCTGCGTGTGCTGGGTGCCGTGCACGCCGTGGGAACGGTCCCTGTGCTGGCCCAGCTCTGCGGAGGCGACTCCTCAGCCCCCAGACTGCCCAGCCCG
Organism: Cnemophilus loriae; assembly: GCA_013397755.1. Lineage (NCBI taxonomy): Eukaryota > Metazoa > Chordata > Aves > Passeriformes > Corvidae > Cnemophilus > Cnemophilus loriae. The sequence goes on from VZTF01006477.1 coordinate 291,052, forward strand.
GCGCCCCCTTCCCTTTTGTGCCTGGGTAATGACATCTGACAGCAAAAGAAAACACCGAGCTCGTGGGGAGCTGCCGCCCTGGCAGGATCCGGAGGGTTTCCCCTCCTCTGCCGTGGGCCGGGGACACTTCCCACACAGGGACCCGGCTGATGTTCCCGGGCTTTGGAGCAGCACCAGGTTAGGGAAATGTGCTTTTTAATGCCAGGCATGACAGTGAACCGACCACCCCGATGTCGCTTCTGGTCTGAATGTGCTCAATGGCAGGGCAGGTGTTTGATTACAGGGTTTACCTGGCCTAGGAGTCCAGGAAGCCAAAAATAGATGGGTTGGGAACAGAGACCCAGCCCAGCTTTTGCCTTCACCAGGAGGAGAAGTGCTCCCAGTGAGTTGGGATCTCAAACAGCACTTTGTAATTTAAATTAAAAAAAAAAAAAAAAAGGATTCCCATTCCCTATTAAAAAAGCAACATCATCTTCTTTTCTGGACTTTCTCCCTGCACAAAAGGCTGTTTTTAAGGCACTGCTGGTGTTGGCACAGGCGTTGTGGTGAGAATTAAGAAACACCCCACTGACAACCAGCCATTGTCTACGGCCCCTTCCTAATGTGATTTAACAAAACTGCCAGCAAGTCAAAATTAATGCAAATGAGTGCAAATTCACATATTCCAAAAGGATTAGAATATCATTAATGTGGGCATTAAATATTTAAACAATATCTCTATGAAAGAATTATGAGCTTTCAAAGCTTGTCTGTGTTTTATGACCACATAAAAGCAGTTGTAATGACATCTTCTATGCTGGGACTTGGAATTATCCTTTTTTTCAAAGGATCACGGTGGCCAGAGCCCCCAGTGTCCCCCCAGGTCGTGGTGTCCCTGTGTTGTTATCCAGAGCTCAGCTCCCGGGGAGGTGTCGGGGTGGGAGAGGCAGGAACATGGCTGTGAATGTCAAACCCAGCCAACATCACCAGCAGAGCTCTCCAGGGTCACTGCACCTCTGTTCAGGAGTCAGAGCTCATCCCTGGCCTTTATCCATGGAGGATTCAACTGCTGGAGAGCTGGGAAGGTTTTCCTGGCTCTGGGGGATCCCGTCCCTACAAACAGTGCGAGAATTCCAGACCTTTGCTCTTTGATTCCTTCAGCCAGGGCCCTGCACGGACAGGGGTTTCCTTACTCATGGAATTAGTCTAATCCTTGCTTTATTTACACATCCGACACCCCGAGCTGCATCTGATGCTCTGCTTTCCCCTCTAAGCCAAATTTAAGCGATAAAACAGAGGCACGTTCCATAAGCAGCTGCAGTGAAAAGTTCTGGGGTTTTGGGAATAACTTGATGGAAAGTCTTCCCAACTTCAGCTACAGGAGCAGAAAGACTTGGAGAATGTCTCAGCTGAGAGAAGAGCTTGCAGGAAAAACAGATGACCATGATTAGATGGATCCAGATGGGGATCAAGGCACTTATTTGAGTGGCAGATGTAAAATTAACAGGAACTTTGACAGCCTTAGTGAAGGCCCAGCCTATCCTGAGCCTGTCAGGCCTTTCCCTGGCTCTCCATGAGAACAGGAGCTCATCAGGATAACTGAAAGGATCCAAATTTCAATGTTCGGGATGGTCCCAACACCCACAGTGATGGTTTTAAGCCCAGGAGGGCTGTGACAGGCAGGTCTGCAGTGGGATCTCAGCTCAGCTCTCCACTCCTGGTACAAAGCACTTCTTCTGTGCCATTTCCAGCAGTGCCATGTGTGCCTAACACAGGCATTAAAATTAAAAAATCAAAGGGAATCAAGTGCATTATTCCTCTCAGGGAAAGCAGAGAGGAGTGAAGAACCCACTTGTGTGCCTTAATGTGTTTTTTAAGGAGCTCTCTGGCACAGTGGGGAGGATTGTTTGGGAGAGAGCCGCGGATCCAGAGCCAGGGGAAGATCTCTGGTGCTGGCAGTGAATTGTTCTCGAGGCACTCAGCTCTGCCAAGTGCTGGAGCTCTGCAGTGGGAAGTGCAGGAAAACACAGTGGGCCGAGATGATTTCCCAAACATTCTGCGCCTCAAAGCTCTGCTTCTCCTCACAGAAGAAGGGCTTAAAATAAACTTTCAGGGTTTAAAATAAACCGGGCCAGTACCTGGGGCTGGACTGGGAGAGTTGCCACTGGAACGAGGCAGGTGACAAGGGCTGGATGGTCCCGTGGGTCCCTCCCAGCCCAGGATTTTCCGTGAGTGCTCCTTTTCTGGGGAATAGCAGCTTTTGCTGTTCCGCTGAGCACGTGGCCCTTTTCCATCGGGGTGCAGCGTGGCCGGAGGAATTGGCCGGGGGAGGGAGGGGCAGGGGGAGAGCAGCAGGAAGCTGGGCTGGGTGCACAGGGCTGGGCTTCGGAACCCTGGGAAAGTCCCGATTCACCAGGAGAGAGTTTCCTGGTGTTGCTTTCAAAGCCGGGGCTGGGCTGGGCTGCTCATCCCTGGAACAGCACAGAGAGGTTTCCGTGGGGCAGGCAGGGATCCAGGCAGGGATCCAGGCAGGGATCCAGATGGATCCAGATGGGTTCAGATGGGTTCAGATGGGTTCAGATGGGCTCGGATGGGTTCAGATGGATCCAGGCCCTGCAGCATTCCCTGTTCTCATTTCTGGCCAGTGCAGAGCAGCACAAAATGCAGAACCCACCAAGCTGAGCTTTCGGAGCTGCTCAGGGCTGGTCAGGCACCACGAACACCAATTCTGTGACTAATCTGATCCATCTCGAAATTCATTCCTTGTAATCAGCAATCTGTTTTCTTTAACTACAGGCACCGCTACGTGACCAGTACATGATCTAATTAAATGCAACATATTAACGATCCCCTCCATGGATTTGTGATCCAGTAATGAACGGCGGAACTGCACCACAACTCTGCTTGATTTGGTTGTGGCTTGGATTTTAAAATTATTTTCTCCATTTAATGGCCAAATAATTAATGATAAATCCGTGCATGACGCTGCTGTAAAATCCTCGATGAAAACTGCTCTGAGAAGGACCTCAGGCTCAGCTAAGGTGCTAGAAATTCTAATTAATTCAGCTCTTGCATGGATAATAGTTGGTAGGAGGCCGAGCTGTAGATCTGTGCTCACTTTGCCAGCTCCAGGTTTCCTGTTTTGTTGCCATATCCACAAAAACAGCGACTGGGAGCTGGGGGATGGAGCAGCGGTGACACCTGAGAGCTGCAGTGATTTGCTGGAATGTCGGCTCTGAGATTCCCTGTGATCTGCTGCAATCCTCGTGGTAGATTAAAGACAGAAACTGGGAGGTTGGAGACAGAGCTGGCTGCAACTTGAAACAATCCCATCAATATTTATTTACGCCCAGCTGCTCTCGTGGGTGACCTACAAGGAGACTCCATCCCCCTTCCCTTCTGATTTGTACAAGCCCCATAAATTGTCTTTTTTTTGGACCATTTCTTTTTTCAGTAGTGAATCCAGCAGCTTGGTTTCAAGTTAGACATGAGGCAAAGCTGGAGGATTGTTCGAGGAATAAATAAACGGTTTGGGAGGAACTTCACCACGTGAAGGGAGCAGACTTTCTCAGCACGGGGTCAGTGAGGGCTGATCCTGCCTTGGGGCAGCAGAGCCCAGAGAAGCTCTTCCAGCCCCTCCTCGCCCCAGTTCCGAGGAATCTGTCAAATGTTTGTTGAATTTTCTCAGCTGCTTGTGTGAAGTGAAAAACCCAGGCCTGAACCCTGAAAAACAGAATGTCCTCACACAGGAGGCAGTGGGTGACACCAGGGAAAAACAAGGCTGACAATCTGCAGCCCTGCTTTCTGTGCTGGTGCCATGGAGCCAGGAGGCAAATTTAGACAATTTCTGGGTTGGTTTGTTTTTTTTTAACTTTGCAAAGTCTGGTAATTGGATTGGTTTCAACTCTTCACTGCTGCTGGTCAATCCTGCTGTGCAAAATCCTCGCTGCAGCATCCTCGATGCTGCTGCTTTGCCGTGTGAAGCTCAGGTTCCAGAGTGGGATTTGGGGCTGGGTTTGGGGTCCCCCGTGCCAGGCAGGCTCTGATGCAGCTGGGGGGCACAAACGCCAGTGAGCACAAAGTCACTGCTGGCCCTGAAGGGGGGAGAGCGCTCTGAGCTGACTCCTCTCAGTGAACCCAGCTCCAGGGGAGTCCCAGGGGGGAGCTGCTGGGGCTCCTTTTCAGGTTTCCCCAGCTGAGATGAGCATGAGCACAGAGAACCAGATGGATTTTCCTGTCCCTCGTGGGCAGCCGAATTTCCATCACGAAGGGTTCGGGGTGAGTGTGCAGAGAACTTGCTCAGGCTGATTCAGGCACCTGGGTTTTGGGAACGATCCCCCCCAGAGAACCTCAGGCAGTGCAAAGCAGAAAGTCCAGGCAGGGAGGGGTTTGAACCTCCACAAGGTTGCAGTGATTCCAGGGAGCTCTGGATGCTCAGGAATTGGTTGCTTTGCTTCTTTGAGCAGGTATTTTATACATATATGTATAAAAACAAGATAAATTGGGACAGTGCACGCTGCCTTTGCTCTGCTTTGATCAGGGTGTAGCTCCTCCAGAGCTGCCCTGATTAAATCAGAGTGAAAATAAATTGAAAAGGCTTCTGTCTGATTTGTGAGACTTCTTCAGGTGTTAAGGGGAGAGAAAAACACATCCAAGGAACCAGGAAGAGAGGGTTTACCATTTCACTGCCAAGGAAGACTCCTGCTAACACAGAGGGCAGTGAACCGAGGGGCAGGAACTGGACGATTTCAGTGGTGAGGTAGCAAAGAGCGAATCTGCTGAGAAAACACTGCAGAATCACCAACACCATGTCCTGCACAGGACAGGAAGGAGAACAAAGCAATCTTCCCCCTTCCCACGTGGTTCCCTTGCCAGCGTGGATGTCCAGGAGCAGAGGTGAGGTTGCTCAGCGGTGCTGCAGTGGTGCTGCAGGTCTCTCCATCAGCATGAGCGCCTCTCCCCACGCCGTGAATATTGAAATCCCCGAGCCATTAATCTCACTTCCCCACCGAGGACAAGGGATGGTCAATTCCCGGCCACAAAAAGGCTCTGCGGGGATGATTGAGTTACTCGAGTTGCTTAAAAGCTGCCTGGAAGCAGTGAAAGCCCCTGACAGGCAGGGAGGGGAGGTCAGGGGTGGAGTTCATCACCTCCCTAACAGAATTAATCAGGGGGACAAAATCAGGACACGTTTGCTATTGAACACTGACTCAATGCCCGCTGGAAAGCATCGTGGTGTGGTCCCGATTTAGAATTCCCAGATGGGAGTGAGAAAGGCTTGGGGAAAGTCCAAGGAAGGAGAGCAAATCCCTTTGTTTCTAGGGAAAAAGGGAGAGAGAAGGATTGGTCCAGAAAAGCTGCAGAAAGAGAAATTATTGCCAGGTCCCCCTGTGATTTGAACCTTTCGTGAGGTTATTAAAGGTTTTAAATCCAACAGGGGGAATTGGGAAAGGAGAGGAATAAATGCCAGGAAGGTGACTCAGGCAGGAGCATCCTCCCAGTCCTCGTGTGACAGCTCAGGCAGGGACCTGCTCTGCTGGCCACCGTGTCCCTGGGAGCTCCAGCAGGGCAGGATGAACACCCTGGAAGTTTCTGCTGTTCACTAACAGGAACTCTGCGAGGGTTGACAGGAGACTTTTCCTTCGCTCCCTCTTCCCACGTGGCTGGCCACGCTTAGATCCACCTGCAGAGGGGGATTTGCAGGCCCAGCCCGGCTCCTGTGCCTGTCCCAGCCCCTCCCCAGCAGTGCCACCGAGCCTGCTCCCTTCCCAATCCCCAAACGCTGATCAGCAGCTCAGCTGGGCCACCCAGACTGGCAGAAATGATGCTTTTCCTGCCTTGGTCAGTGCCAGAAAACTTTGAAGTGTCAGAGGGAGGTATAAACCAATTTATAAACCACTTCCTTCTCACTGCCTGCTGGCTCCTTCCCCCCTTTCTGACCCCGACTTGTTTGTGCCAGGCTGGGATGGACAAACAAGCCCAAATCTCTCTTTGCTGCTGCTGTAAAACACAGGCAGAGCCTCGGCACCGAGATAAGCAGAGATTTCACTGCGAGAGGCACGAGACCTTCAGAGGATGTTGCCTCTGGGGAAATTTGTTCAGCAAGAGGCTTTATTTTAAATGTGAAATGGAGGAACAAAACACAGAATTGAAGCCTTTTGGTAAACCTTGAGCGGGGCCCACAGCCCAGCTCTCTCTTTTTGCAGCCTTTTTGCAGCCTGCTATTATTCATGCCCCAGATTTGCTTTTTCTCAATGGGTTTCCCGAGATAAAAACGAGTATTCTGAAAGAAAAAAAAAAAAAATTGACAAAAAAACTATATTTCTGCTTTGTAACCAAGCAGGCTCCCTCAGAAGTCTTTTTTTTAACACGAGCAGCACATTTCAGGTGTGCAGCTGAATTTCCTGAGTCCCAAAGCTGCTTGTCAAAATTATCAAGGCAGTGGTGGCAGGCCCAGGTGCAGTAATCTGATTATTAGACAAGCATGCAAAAGTCTCCGTGCTTCCTTCCCCTTCTAAAAGCAGTTGTTCCTGACTCTTTCACTGCTGCGCTCGATGAACTGCTGAGGTTCAGGGCTCTGAGCAGAGCAGCAGGAGCTGTTCAAGCCTCCTTCAGCACCAGACTGGTTCCAGAAAAGCAAAGGCAGAAAAACACGAGGAAAAGCTGCCTTTGAAATGAGGCCACGTCTTGATTGCACCCAGTGGCTGAAAGGGGAAGAAACTTGGACAAAACCTCCATCTGGAAGCTGTTCAGTCTGGATTTTCAGGCACACTTGCACGTTGCTTGAATTTCTTTTCTTCCTGCCTTGACCCCAGCATAAAACTTGGCAGATCTGCTTGGGAGATCAGCGTGGAACAGAGCCCGGAGCTCGGAAAGCTCCTGGATGAAACAAAGATGTCAAAGCAGCAAGGAAATGACCAGGCCTGGGGTTCTTGAGGGGGCTGAGGGTGAGCACTCCCATGGAGGCAGCACTAATTCACACATTCCTTGGGAAAACACCCACACAGGGGCCACACAGCAGAATATTTCCAAAATATCTCCTTTCCTCCACTCCAGTACTTTCGGCACTGAACAACCTCTTGTCCTTGAGCTGCCCAGTTCTCCTCACACTCCACACCCGGCCTCAGCTTTTCCTCTTTTCCAGCAGTGAAACCAGGGGTGGGGAGAGCTGCAGAGCAGTAAAACGTTAAATTAGATTGTTTTCTCAGGGTTTGTACCGAGAGGACACGCCAAGCTCAGCGCTGTAACAGCTGATGTGTGAACTGCCCTGCTCTTCATGGCTCCCGGCCCACGTGGGGCTCTTCAGGGTGCAGATGGACGGCGGGGACCGAAAGGTTCTTCCAGCTCAGAATCAGGCACAGCCCTTGGGAGGAAAGCTCCAAACCCACCAAAACTCAGTGTGGACAAGGACTGAGCCCAAAGCTTGGCTGTGGAGAGCCCTTACCCGGGGCTCAGGACTCCAAAGGGGGAGCAGGCCTCCCCAGCCGCCTGCCAGGAGTACTGGGGAGGGCTCTGTGTTTGTTTTCCCCCAGGGAATCTCTGGTATTTCCACATTTGGTGACTCTGCTGAACACCCAGCCTGGAGCTGTGGCCCCGGGTGGTATCAGTGTGATAATTGATTGTGCCAGGGCTCAGCACGAACCTTCTGCTGAGCACCAGGAGCGGTGGAAACCCGGGGAATGTGTTTACCAGACACACAACCCCGGAGATGCTGCTCCTCCTGTTGCCATGGTTACTGCGCTTGTCTGACAATATCGGGAGGAAAATGTTCACATTGATTCCCCCCTCACCCCCCTTGTTTTCCCTCTGAAATAAAGGATGATACCTGGGAATTAAATTAATCCCCGGGCTAACTGCAGTTGGCTTTCCAGCACGGTACCTGCACATACACAGGGATGGATTTTCCTCCTTTGGACCCCACCAGCCCAAAGCATTCCCTCAAATTCCCCATTTGCCACTGCTCCTCTCCCCTTAACCCTTTGCCTGCCATGCTTTCCAGAAGGAGGATCGCTGCAGGTGTAGGGGAAGAAGGATTATGGATTATTGGTGGTTTTTGTGTGTACTGGAAGGTGGGCAGGATTTCTTTACAGGCAACATTTCCGAGCAGCGTTGTTTCACGGGTGCTCAGAGGAGGGTGGGTGCTCTCATTTCACTTTGTAACTGCCATTCCAACCAAGGCAGCTGGGAATCACTTTAGAGAACAGCATTAGGCTGAATTGCTCGTGTTGTAAGGACAAATATAATCACAGGAAACGGAGCTGGCCCCCTCTGACCCTGTTAATGTAGCACTCACTCAGGTCTCTGATGGCCCAAGCGAGGAGTGTCCCACTTTTCCCGTCCCTTTTCCATCCTCTGGGCACACCCGGTGCTGTTCGAAGCAGCCTGAGAACTGATTTAAGCCACACTGGTACAAAATCCCTCAGGTGGGAGGCGCTGGAGCCTGCGAGGAAGATGGAGAGGGACTTTTCACAAGGATGTGCAGCGACAGGACGAGGGGGAAGGGCCTCAAAGTGACAGAGAGGAGGTTGAGAGGGGATATTGGGAAAAAACCCTTCCCCGTGAGGCGTGGAGGAGGGAAGGGTGCTGCTGCCGTGGCACAGAGGGGAAAGAATCCAAGAGGAAGCTTAGTTCCTCCACTTAGCAATTCAAATCAATCTTTCCTTTCCTTACTGGAACCTGATCACCCTGGAAGCTTCCAGCACTGAACACTGAGGAAGGGAACTTGCTGAGTGCCAAAGGCTCTCAGTCCATCCTGTCAGCAGCTCCCCTGGAGAGCTACAAACGAACATTTGTCCTTCCCCGATCCTCTCCCTAAATCAGGAGTTTCATCTCTGCAGCTTATCCTGAAACGGGGCTGAGGGATATTAAGAAGCCACGGGGCTGAGGATGGGGTTGCTTAGCAATCCAGCATGAAGATTCCTGGGAATCACTGCTAAGCTCAGATGAACGGAATGTTCCTGTCACAACCTGGCACAGAACTTCTGCGAGCATCACTGCATTGTTCCCTTTAAACCTGAAACATTTAGAGACAAACATCTTCAAAATCCCAGGCTTTTTGTTCGTTTGTTTGTTTTTGCTGCATTTCTGTCCTTTAACACTTTCTCCCTCAGTTTATTTCTTCCCTACTGAAAACTGAGGCAGCAACACAAGATTCCAAACACATCGGTGTCGTTTTTACCTTTGCTGGCTGCTGCAGCAATTTAAAATCACCTGCTGGTGATAATGCCCCTGCCTTGAGGCTTAATGATGCCATGAACTCTGCAAGGGGAGTTTTTGGTGTCTGATCCAATTATCCAGAGCTAAAGATGACTCAGGAAGGAGAGAGGGATGATGCCAGGGTTCTGTGTCATTATCTGGTCTCACACAAGGGATGAGCCTTTGAACGGGATGTAGCGCAGACTTTTACTGCAAAATATAATTTAGGTAGACAAGACTAAAGGCTGGGGGAAAGAATTTCTCATTCCCTCAGCCCACCAATGGGAAAATGAGGTGCAGTGATGCACGAGGACCTTTAAAAGGCACCGCAGTGCCGAGCCCAGCTGGGGGACTCTGGGATGGCTGATCTCAGTCCTGCCTGCAGAGCCGTGCTTTCTCCCGTCCCGGTGGCTCCTGCTCGCTCTTTCTGCTTTTAATTTACACTGCACGATTTAACCATTATGGCAGGCCCTTCAGGCTATTTATTCTTGGAGAAGAAAAGCTGAATGGGAGCAAGGTGTGCAGGAGCTGGAGCAGCTCGCGAACACTCCCTGCCGCTCCCCTGCTGCACGCCAGAGCTGGGGGCTGCTCTGGGCTCCAGACAGGCGACAGTAAACACAACAGGGTGACAATAAACACTACAGGGTGCCCAGGGGAGCTGGGGCTGCCCCATCCCTGGAACGGTCCAAGGCCAGGTTGGAATGAGGTGCTCCAGGTGGTGGGAGGTGCCCAAGGTTGGAATGAGATGAGCTTTAAGGCCCCTCCCAGCCCAAACCATTCCATCGTGTTAAAAAGCTGTTTGTCATTTCCTCTTCCAGTGTATCTGAGAAGAACTAATGTGAAAAACCACTGTGTTTGCCCCCTCCCTGTGAGATTTAAGCAGATTGCACTTCCTGAAGCAAACACGAAGGTGTTTTCATGGGATGTGCTCGGCAGACGGGGTGGCAGGGGCTCTGCCTGAGCTAATTGCTCTCCATCCCGGCCACGCTTCCATGGCAAACTGCACAGCCCCACGGATTTCTTGTAAACGTTGTGATTTCATGGCCCCGAGGAGTGAAACAATAACGGTAATTGATTTGGAGAGCTGCCCACGGAGGGCACTGATAAAGGCAGCGAGCACTCGTGGGGTCGGTGAGTGAATCCTGAGAAGAATAAGGAAAATTAAAGCCCTTAATTCCTCTGACATCGGCCCCAGCCCTGCTCCACCTGGCCAAAACACATCCCTGGAAACCAGAGCTCCGAATCCTTTAGCTGGTTCATTCCAGGAGAGATTTCTGAAACGTGGAATTTCTGTACAAGTCTTTTTCCCCCCCGAAAACAACAGATGCAAGGGAAGGACACAAAGGGGGATGAAAAGCTCTGTTTTGACGAGTAGGCCTGGGAGAATTCAGAGCAAGTTCTGAGTGGGATCTCTCGGCCCGTGTGCTCAGAACAGAGCATCACTCGGTGCCTGGGCTGATTCCAATCCCACAGGACCCTTTGCCTTGTGCTTTCCATCAGCTTTGTCTTCTCTTCTTTAACTGAGCAGGACCAGGAGTGTCCGTGCTGTAACCAGGCCTGGGTGGAAGCTCTGGGCTGTGGCAGGGGACAAACCAAAGCTGCTCTGTGCAGAAAGCCACGTCCAGCACCCCTGGGGACAGGGCCAGCGGGGTCCCAGTGCCGTTGGCAGGGGGGTGACACCGCCCCATCGCTCAGCCAGGCCCCACTGGAGCCTTTCGCCCCGAGGGAGGCTGGCAGCACCAGCCAGGAGCGTGAGGAGTCCTTGTGGTGCCCAGCAGCGCTCCAGGAGACCTTTCCTGGCCCTTTCCCACCCTGACCCGCAGCCCAGGCTGTGGACAGGAGCTCGTCCTCTCCTGGGGCAGCTGCTGGCGAGCAGGGGCAGCTGCTGGGCTCCACCATTGATTTATTTCTCCTCAGCAGGTCTCGGGGAGGCTCCCAGGGAAGCCCTGGGCTGCCAGGGGAGGCTGCTGGCCCCCGTGACAAGTGACATGATGGAGAAAATTGCCGTGTCAGCCCTGATTAGGGGCAGCGTTTCCCTCCCTGCCCGAGAGGAGCCAGCCCGAGCCTGAGAAGGTCCCGGCCACGGGAGCTGGGAATCACCTGGAGCTGGTGGCCCTGGGCTGGGCGTGGATGTTTGGAGAGACACCCAGGGGAGGCTGCTGGGGCCTGGGGGGATTTTCGGGCACATTTTCATGCTTGACCTGCTCCTCACCCCTCCCTTTGCCAAAAGACACAGGGAACAATGTGCTCCTTTCTGAGCGAGGGTGCCTTGGTATTTTTGGCTGCTTCCTAGGGGTGAGATCACAGAGGGAACTCACAGAAAACAATTCCCTTTCCCCCTAATTAGAAACCATCAGCACCTCTCACTCTCTCTAGGTCTATTCAAAAGCATTTGCTGGCCCTTGCAAAGCCCCTTCCCAAAGGCCTGGCTTTAGAGACACGAGGCTGGGCTCAGCTGGCTCCAGCTGCAGCCTCTGCCACTCTTTTGGGTGGCTCTGAGGGCATCATCTCCCTGTCCATCAGCCCCAGAGCAGCCTCTGCTACCCCCTGGCATGAACTAACGCCTCCACACACTCTTTCCTCTATTAGACAAGAAGAACTTTGGAAAAAGTTCCAAATACCACCCTAAAACTGATCTCAACCTCACCTAGGAAGCCTTTTTATAACAATAAATTTACATCCCACCTGGCAGGGACCATAAGCAGCTGCCACCCTGATTATTCCCAGCACAGAAATCTCCTTTGACAGGTTTTGGTTTCCTTATTTCCTCACAGTAATTGTTTCCCTGGGAGCCTGGAGCAAGGTTCTGTCCTAAGGGAAAGGAAGCCAAGGTGTGAGCAGTCCTACCTGGGCTGTGTGCTTGGACACCCACGTTGTTCCTCCGCCTCCAGGGAGGTGGAGGGAATATTCCTGCTGACAGATTTCCTCGGAAATGCCCATTGTTCTCCCAAATTATTTTAACTCAGTCGGTTTATCACAGCCTCTTAATGGTGGTGCTCAGCAGAGCTGATGAAGAACCTCACCGGGGTCAAAAGAGAGGGAAAGATGCATTTCCTAAATTTTCTCTTTAGCCCAGTTTTCACGGTTTTTCCCAGGGCCCACTCACCTGACTCGCAAATAAATTTGTCAGAAACCAGGACGTGGCTCCTGTGACAGATGAAAACATCACAATTCTGACGGAGAGCTCGTCCCAGTCCCCTCCCACCCGAGCAGGTTCCGCGCTGTGTTTGGCACCCTCCTCCCAGGGTTCCTTTGCCATCTGATGCCATCGGATCTGACAGGGAGTTTTAGCTGCAATTTGAACTTTGAGAGAAGCAGCAGTCCTGTGAAGGGCAGCAGGACAGGGAAGAGGGGGAGAAGAGGGGAGCTGGGATGGTTTCCAGGGAGGGGGGAGCGTGCAGGAATCCCTGGAGGACCTGCTGCCCCCTGTTCCCACAGAGCCCCTGATGATCCTCAGCACCCAAAGGCTGCAGAGAACCCGAGCAGCTGCAAAATGTTTCTGTTCTCAAAATCCAGCTGCCACCGAGATTCCTGGGCTTGCCTTCCCTCCCCTGCCCTTTGTACCTCCTCTCTTTCAGTTTGTGCCACAGAACCCCGCAGGAAAGAACAACCATTTCCCTTATTCCTGTGTTAAAAAAAATTAAAATTATTTATTAATTTTAATAATAGTTTTAATTATTTTTATTGTAATTTTAATTGTTAAAAATTATATATTTTCCTGTGGAAAGGAATAATCCCCAGCCCAGCCCAAACAGATTTAAAAGGATCTTTAGTGTCTGGGAGTGCCAGTGACAACCCTCAGCAGCAGCAGAGGATGGCTCCTCCAGGAAGACCAGCAGCAGCCTGAACGTTGTGTTTTTGTGGGGAAAAGAGAACTTTCAAAACACGGATTGCCCAGGGAAGGAATATTTGCATGGATGTTTTCCTTCTGGCTGATATCACATCTCCCTGCCTGGGAAATGAAGCGAGGGGGGTTTTTTGCATGCTCTGCATGGACGAGGTAATGGGAGATTTTGTGCTCTAAGTGGAGATAGCAGAATCACATCGGGCAGGTGAGAAATTGCCTCTCGCTTTCCTGCAGCCACTATCACTGCTCTGAAACAGGAACGGGGCTTTGGACAGAGGAATTATCTCCAGAAAAATAAAACAGCTTTTAAAATAGCAGGCCTGGAGGAATAGGTAACTCATCTGTAAGAGCAGTGCAATACAACAGGAAATCCAGATTAATATTTAACAGCAGCAACAAACTCTTAACACCACACATTTCCCCCCTGAACATTCGTTTCTCCACTTTATTGTTCTTTTGCTTTAGCTCAGCTTGAATGCTTTGGAAACAACTCAGGTGATTCTTTGAAGACTAAAGCAGTGATAAGAGTTCTTTTGGTGCTTGCATTATTTCATGTACAGCTGCCAGAGCAGATTGTCCTGTTGGTGCAGGTGCAGCTCCAAAATCCTTCCAGGTAACTGGGATTTTTTTGAAGGAGCCGTTATGGAATTTCTCATTCACATCTCATCATTTGTGAAGTTTCAGCTCTTCCCTCCTTTCTAAGGTTGGGGTGGTTTCTTTTAACGGGCTTTTAGCCACTTCAGAATTTTTGCTTTCGATTTCAATATGGTTTTAATTAAAGTAAAGCTGTTAATGGCACACATAATGTTCATGAAAACAACAGCACCACTCCCCCAGTGACTCATTCGAATAAAGCACATCAGGTTGTGCCTTTATGCTGAAATATGCTGGATGTGGTGTTTTCCCATTTTATCTCTTCACAACCTTGGAATAGACTGGGACTGAATTAAAATTCCAAAAAAGAATTTTGAAATGACTAAAAACCCGTGAAATTTGACTTTTCCCCTTCCCCTGGCTGGCAAAGCCCATCACCTGGGAGAAAAACAGGCCAATAATTGGGAGTTCTGCCTCCCCATGTGATTGCTCAGTGCTCCATAAATATGATGGGGAAATCCAAGGAAACTGGAATCAATATTCCAACACACCCACTGGCATTTGGGGCTGCCCAGGTTTATTCTCTGGCTGCAGTCACTCTGAATCCTCCTCTCCTTGCAAGCCCCCGCTCTGCTGGCATCAAGAACATATTAATATATTCCTGTGTACTAAGCAGCTCTTAATAATTACGTCAACCCTTAATTTGCTGCGACTCAATTACTGCAGCAGCTCGTTGACATTGTTAAGGTTAATAACTCAGAGATTCAGAGGACAGCACACATTACAAATCACACTGATTGTGGCAATTGTTGCAGCAAACCAGAGGAACAATAGGCAAAGTGTTATTTAGCAACACTCAGGCAACAACTTTCCCAGCAGTCAAATCCCCTGGGAGAGCTGCAGAGGCCCATGGATGGTGCTCCGGGGAGGTTCTGACAGGGAAATTCAAGCAGTTTGGGCTGGGAGGGTCTTTCCTAAATCCTGGGGAATTTCTCCTTGTGCTGGAAGAGCCAGGTTTTGGATCTAGTACAGGCAGTGCTGGTGGGCTGGCAAAAAAATAGCAAATTTTGTCACGCCAGCGGTCTGGCTGGACTACAGCTCCTCTCCAACAATGTCCTTGAGGGAAAAACCCCATGGAATATTGCCCCAGCAGGGGTTGGACCCTTTGCTCTGAGCATGGCCTTAAATATTTCTGCTTTTCCTCCTTCAGAGCTGGAGCCAGGCAGGACCCCTCCTCTCCTGCCTTATCACCATCACTGAGCAAAGGAGTGATGCTTTAATGTATGTGCCGGAGTGACTCCTCAAATGAATCTTAATCACATGGGCTAATTAGAGGCTGTGTTTGTTAATCAGATGTGAATAGCGGGCTGATTTCTCCATTTAGATAAACGTCTGCTGCAAAACCTCTTGGCAGATGGGCCAATGTTTGCTTCCCCCCAGCCTAAGTGGGCATTTTAGCAGGTTGCAAACATCGTTTCACAGCTAATTAGGGACAAATGAAAACAGCGATTCTGGTGTCCACCACAGGGGCCCAGCCACTCTCCCGTGGTGGGAGGCAGGGAAGTGTTGTGTGTTGGAATTCCTGGATCCTCCCTGGGGTATGGTCATGGACTGTGCTGAGCTGGTGCACAGGGCTGCTCAGAACTCTCTTCCCCACAAAATAGATCAGGGTGGGATTTACCTGCAGGCTTTACAGGCTGATAAGAACCGAGTTAAATTCTTGGGGATGTCCTGTGCAGGGCCAGCAGCGCGACTTGGATGAGCCTTGTGGGTCCCTTCCAACTGTGATTCCATGATTTCAACAAAACTGAAACCTGGAGAGAGCAGCCGCAGCTGATCGTGTCTAACCCAACTTTAATCCAAGTTTATGATGCCCTCAAGTCCTGAAACCAGGGGAAACAGGTGAATTTAGCCCTAAGACGTCCTTGAGGCTCTGCTCCTCGGGCTGTGGGTGCTTTACCGTCTGCCAGCTCTCCCCTCCTCATCCCCCCCATGCATCTTCTCCCGGGGGCATCACCTCCCTCCCAGCTCCTCCAGCCAACAGCCGAAGCTAAAATGAGATTTTCAGAGTGTTTGGCTTCCCTTGCACTCTCCTGAAGAGTATTTAAATATCTCTCCTAATAATTACACCGAGCTCCCTGCTACCCATATTCCCAGCAGCTCCTGTGCCCCTGGAAGCGCTGAGTTACCCGGCTTTTATCGTGCCTACCTATGGATTACAAATAGATCTTATTAACTGCTCCAAGCTGACACATCTCTTGGAATAAAGGGCCTCGTTTCTTCCCAGGCAGCAGAACAATCTTCCTGTTATGCTAATAAATACAGGAATTTGCATAAATCTAATCAGATGGGGAGGCTCAAACAGAGCCCAGCACTCCTGGGTGCCTGGGAGAGCTGCTCCTGCAAGGGGATTGAGGGGAAATAGTCACCACCAGTTGGAACTGGGCAGGGACTGGGAGAGAAGGAGGTGAGAGTTGTCTTTCCATCAATCCAGCTCCGCTTCCAGGGGGGTTGTGTGGCAGAGCCCCCCAGCCTGGGTTTCACAGCTCATTGGATTATGCACTGTGCACATTAAACGTTATGTTAGAGATAAGAAAAGGCGATTTGCTCCGAGCTGTGATGGTGCTGGACCATCCCTCCGGATGGATAACGAGCCCTGCAGTGGCTTTGTGCTCCTGCAGTGTGGCAAATGCAGCACCCCAAAAGCCCCTGGCCCTGGTGGGTGCTGGTGCTGCAGGTGCTGGGAGCATCCCCGGCCTCACAAACCCCTTTTTGCTCTGGTGGTGAACAATCCCCAACCCCAAGTTCCCTCCAACCCCATCCAGATAAAGAAACCAACAGAAAATCCTGCAGATTTGGGGAGAGAAGCAGCTCAAATGCTGGCACCACTCGTGATGCCCAGGACCTCCTGTAGGGTTTTGTGTCTCTGCATCAGATTGGGCTGAAACAGGGTTTTTTGTGGGGCAGAAAGGGGCAGCTTCTGCAGCCTCCTCCCTTTCTAAGCTGGTTTAGTGCTGGCAGTGCTGGGGAGATGCAGCTTTTTTCCTCTGCACTGGTATTAATGACAAACATGTCTATCCCCGCTCATCCCTGCTGCCGCTCCCCTCCTGCTTTACCCTCCAACAGTCCTGGATTTGCTTTTGGAGGGCAGGGAAGTGCTGCCTTCCCTTTTTAGCACATGTGCAAATGCTCAGCAGATATCTGCTTCCCTGTGGGAGGCCTCCCTCGGCCTGAAACCGGGATGTGCTGCGCTCTGAGCAGGGGAGGCTCATTCAGCTGGAGAGGCAGGTGAACTCGAGGTACACCTTCAAGACAAAACCAGATGCACCCTTCATGCCGAATGAGCCTTAAACCACATCTCCCACCCTGCTTTTGCCTCAGATCCCATCTGGATTCCTGGCCGGCAGCGTTGCTGATGAGTGCAGCCCTTCCCATCCCGTTCCTGCCGAGGAGGGGCTGGTGCCAAGCGTGTGCAGTTCTCCAGGCACAGCAGCCTGGGAGCTTTGATTTTTCCATGTGGAAAACACTTTCCATGCAGCTCGAAATGCTTCAGGAGCAAAACCTCGCTCCAGCTTCGCTGGGGCAGTAGCTGGGGTCTCTTCTTACAGGGTGAGGATGCTCCCAGGGCAGAGTGGGAGAATTTGTCGTGGCAGTGGCAGGAATTCCACCTGAGGTCAGGCAGAGGAGGCACCCAAGTGCCCCCCCAGGGCAGGGACACCTCCCACTAAATCAGACTGCTCAGAGCTCCATCCAGCCTGGCCTTGGGCAATTCCAGGGATGGGGCAGCCACAGCTTCTCTGGGAACCTGTGCCAGAGCCCCACCTCCCTCAGAGGTGGAAATCCGTCTCTCCAGACCTGGAAAATCACTCTTCCATCATGTTCTCTTTTAGGTTCAGGCTCTGGAGGTGCCCCTGCCTGAGGGATTGCCTTCGATTCATGGTCGTGTTTAAGCAACAGAGTCCTCTGACCCCACGTTTTCCATGTGTTGGAAAATAGGGTAAAAAAAATCTCAATTCAAGACTTTATAAAAGGGGAGGATGATTTCATTCTCATACAGAATCTTTAAGCACATTGCTCCAGCTGCTCCTTGTACAACACCTGTAAAGCAAAATATTCCCATCCAAGTGGTTTGGGCAGGATCCCTGCGTGCAGCACAGAGGTTGGGGTGCAGGGACACGGTGTGTGGTGGCTTTTTGGCTGAATTTTGGGATCTGAAAAGCCTGCGTTCCCCATCATTCCCCCAGCACGACCCTCCTCCCTTGTAGCAGTTCCAGGTCAAACAACGAGGGCAGCACCAATGTGGGTGAAATAAGAGCACTCCTGGCCACCAGAGCCCTGCAGGGTCCATTCCACAGCAGCCAGGTGATTTATCCCAGCAATGATGGCTTCAAATTTTATCCATTTGGTGCAGCTCCAAGAGGCTCACAGAACATTTGGCTTGGAATTAATGCAGGAAAGGACTTCCAGACACTTTACCAGGGGCAGGACCCTTGGAGGAACTGGGAGGTTTTCCTGAGAACGTTCAATGTCGCCCTAAATTAGGTCATAAAAAGTAAGTGCTTTTTAAAAGCAATCTTGCACAGCAGGGTCTGCGTTGTCAGAGCTTCGTGGTGATTTAAAGGTTCTCCCTCCTCATGGCTCCTGCAAAAAATCCAACGAACGGGAGCCTGGCTGCTGTGAAAAATACCCTGGCCTGTAAATCTAGAGGAAAAGCTATATATATATAAAAATATATATATATATATAAAATATATATATATAGAAATGTGATAAACATCTATAACCCAGAGCCCATAAAACTGGGAGGCTGACAACAGAGGAGGGAAGCACTGTCAGGGGAAGAGCAAACCTGGGTTTTTCAGTTAGGGATGTAAAGGAGGCTGCTGCTGTGATGTTTTTCCACGGTGTTTCTTGTAGTATTTCCTTTTTTTGGAGGTTCACACCGGCTGTGATGAACAAGAGAAAATCCCACAGCACTGAAGTGGCTCATTTGTCATAAACCTGCTTTTTTTTTGCCTCGTTCTTCGTGTTTCATCATTTGAGTCACTCTTGCTGTGTTTCCAGCATTTCCTGAGCGTTTCATTTTCTACATTTTCTCGTGGGAGAGAAGGTGCTGTTGGATGGGACTTTGGGGCTGGGCTGGGTCTGTTCTTCCCCTTTTGCTGCTGATCCACATCCCCACGTGTGCCTCCTTCCCATTGCTTGACTTCAAATTTGTCTCCTTTGGTGATGGGGCTTTATCCACATCTATTTTAATGAGAATATTATATTTTATTCTATTTTATTTTATCAACCACTGGATCCAGTGACAGCTGCCCTGCATGGCCAGCATCTCTGTCCCTGTGCCTCTTACAGAGTTTTCTTACCCCCTGAACCCCTCTGTCATTAGTCCACCCCTGGCCTTCAACTTTAATCAGCTTTTGCCTCCCTGGTCCTTGGGTCAGCTTCCCTCGGCCCCAGTGCCACCTCCCGGGCTGCTCCTGGGATTCCCAGTGAATGGGGACGGGCTCCTGTGTGGGGCAAGCCTGGGGCTCGGCTCAGCACAGGGTTAAGAAAACAATGTGGGGAGGAATTAGTGCAGGGCAGCAGAGCCTGGCCTTTCCCAGAGCCTCCCTGAAAAGCCCTTTCAGAGCCATTTAATGTCCCCTGTCAGTGGCTGCAGTGCCTGACTCGGGGGACAGGAGCCCTCCCAGTCCCCTTGGGTGCTCTGGGTCACCTTCCAGGGGTTGTGTTTTTCTGAAAATGTGCACATGGACAAAAAAAAAATAAAAGAGCAGGGTTAAAATCAGCTTGTAAATAACATTCCCTTCCCCATCAGGAGCTTAACAGGGAAGGACAAGACCCAAGCCCAGCTCCAAAAGCCTGGCCCTAATCTCTGATGACATCTGGAGCCAGCACCAGGCCGAGGAGGAGCTCTGCAGAACCAGTGAGAGCAGGAGGGAACAGAGCAATTCTCATCCCCGCAGTGCTTGTGTCAGGCCTTTAACTGTGACCGGGGGAGCTGGGCCTGGCAGCTCTGCCGGGCACCACGAGCTCTCCCGGCTCGGTTTCTCAGTGCCAGGTCTGTGCAAGGGCTTTGTGCCCCACGGCAAAATCAGAGCAGACTGGAAGGGCACCCAAATGGGCGAGCAGGAAATCTGCAAATTAGTTAAATATTTGTCAAAGCACTGGTTTGGTTATCTTATCTCCTGTCCCTCGGCTGAGGGATCTGCAGTGGGAGCACCCCAAAAATGGGCTGAGCTGGCAAAGCCCTGGTAGAGAATGCCCAAAATACACCCAGAGAGGGAGAATTCTGGGTGCTGCTGCTCCTCAGGATATCCTGGCTGCAGGCTGCCCTTGGTGCTTGCTTAAACCCCTGCACTTGGCAAGGAAAATGATCTGACAGCACCAATCTCTGCAAGAAAAGGGCACAGAAGGCAGGGGAGGCTCTGCTCCCCTCTGGGTTTGGAAGAGTCCCCTGAGGAGGAACTTCAGAGCTTCATTCCACCAGTGGTGCTGAGCTCCAGATGGAGAAATCATCAGGGAAAACTTTCCGGCCTGAGCTGCTGCAGGTCGAGAGATCAGGGTGAGATAATTGTCCAGCTGAAGCATCCGAGGGAGGTCCATGAGGCAAAAGAGCATCCAGCCCCTGCCTGGAGAGACAGACAGGGATGTGGGTGCCCTGCTGCCCTTGGGTCCCGCTCTGCTCCCCCCAGGAGCTCAGGAGCACCACGGGACTGAGGGGTTGTCTGGGCAAGGTGGTCAAGGGTGGGCAGGAGGTCAGCGATTCGCATACAAAGCGCTGGGATAATGAAAAAGTCCAATTAAAAACATAAATCAGGTGCCTCATGGTTTAATCATGAGGCCCGGCAGGACTGGAATGTCCCTTCCAGCAGGAGGTGGCCCTGCAGTGGAAGGGGCTTTGCTGGAGGAATCCAGATGAATTCTGACACCCCCCACAAATCTACGCAGGGCTTTTCCTTTTCCTTCTCCATTTGGCTTTTGCAACACCTTAAATCAGAACCAGCTCTTGTTTCCACATCAGGAATGAGTCCAAGGATGGTGTCAGTGGTTTGTGTTTTGTGCCAGCTCTGCAATGTCTTGATTGCAAAACCTGCTCTTTTCCCAGGTTCCTAAATCTTCGTTTCTGGAGGTTTTAATTGGAGGTGAGCAAAGTAATGATCTGTCAGCCACGCAATCCTTGCTCTATTCATCTTGCCAAAAAAAGAAAAAAAACTGAACTAAAGGAGAAAAGAATGATCTTGGAGATGTTTTCCAGGCTTAATGATTCTGTGATCGTGCAGTGCGAGGCTGCAGAGGGCCCGGCCAGGGGCAGGGCTGGCCTGGGTGTCACCAGCCAGCTCAGGAGGGGCTGTGACACCTGGGCTGGGCATTCAGGCACACAGCAAGGGCCAGGGCAGGGCTGAGCTGCCTGCGGGTGCTGAGAGAGCTCCACTCAGGGGGAAAAGCAATGTTTGAATCCAGGGAGGAGCCTTCTCCTCCAGCACCTCATGTAAATTCCTTTATCTGTATTATTTATTATCACGTTATCGAACGTGGAAGGCAAGCCACAATTCACAAGTGGAGCAGAGCCACGTTTGCCACGCTAGGGAGGTGCTGAGGGAGGCCTTCCCTGGCACATTCACCGGGGATGGGATTGCTTTAATCCCTGCTTTTCTGGGCAAACATCTTCATTTCTGGGTGCAGCAGGATCTTGCTGGGCGTTGCTGGGGGTCGCAGGTGCTGTGGGCTGGGGTATGGCAGGCAGAACACTGAACATCAATAAATCAGCGGCTCCTGGAGCGACTGGAGAGATGTCCTGGAGCTGTTATGGAGCAGAACCCAAGGGTAGGGTCTGGAATGGGAAATTCAAATCCCGACAGGAGCATTTCTTGGTTTAACCCAATTTCTATTGAATATTCCTCCTCTCTTTTCAGCTGGGTTTGTCAGGATAACCCCAGTTCCTACATCTGCCACAGCGAAACCCCCAACTCCTGCACGTGGCTCTGGGGAATGCTGATGTGTTTTCCCACAAACAAGTGTATCTCATCCCTGCAGGACACAGGGCAATGCCTACCCTGCTCTCCTGGTGATAACATGGTTGCTTTCTCGTAGGAAGCAATTGGGGAATTGCACAGATCATTTAATTTTCTTGCTGTTTTGTCCAGGCCCTGCTCTTCTCTTCTCTCTCATGAATACCCCTCTGTAGAGAAAACATAATAGAAAACAGCCTAGGGAGAAAAGCAGAATATTCAGTGATTCAGGAATCCTCAGGGGATATCTCTGCTTTTACTGCAGAGTCACCACCAGGAAAAACTGTAAATCACTTCTTCTCTGCCTTCCTCTCAATGCCTCGCTATTTAAAAATGTAATTAGATCTGCATGTTCCTTGGTTTTAATTTTCATTATGTGTCCGGAGCTGCATTGTTAAGGTTGTTTGATGTCAGTTCCTAAATGAAAATAACTCTGCTCCATCCTCAATATCCCTGCACTTGATTCCATTTTAGATCGGGGAAACGGATTATTTAAGAAATAATAATTACCAAGACAAAGCTTTTGAAGGCATTTAATACATATTTTCCTAAGGATTTCTGGCTAGACTAAAGAGGCTGGTGTTATTTACAGAGTTTTATAACAGACAGACTTCCACGAAAAATTCCCTGCACTCTCCTTGGGTTTTTATTTGAACGTGTTGGTGGGAACATCAGGAGTTATTGGCAGAAGGCATCGATGCAATCTGAAACTTTAAATGGGATAGACAGGAGCCAAACCATGGATGTCCCATCCCTGGAAATGTCCCAGGCCAGGCTGGGATGGTGGAAGGTGTCCCTGCCTGTGGCAGGCCGTGGCACTGGAGTAATTTCAGGATCCCTTCAAACCCAGACCAGTCTGGGATTGCTTCTGTGATTCTGAAATCTGTGATTCCAGAAAAGCAGGGCCCAGGGAAGGAAAGGCTGCTGGGCCCAGCTCCCCAGTTGCTGGGCTCCATCTGCTCCATGCTCCCTGAAGTGTGTGACTCTCAGAACAATGTGCCAGGGAATCACTTTAAAATAACTACCCTGATGAATAAAATAAAAATAAAAAATGAAACCTGCAGGCCTGCCAGGTAAATCTTGTATCCCCTCCAGTCCCGGTCCAACCAGTCACTTCCCAATTCCCACTCTGCTCCAGCCCTCTTTACCATGCAGCTGGCACATCCAGCTTATTAATCATATTTATTAATTAATTTGTTGCTGTGAATGGGGACTGCTCCCCCTGCTCATCTCCAGGAGTTTCCCCTCGGAAGCACATCCCTGATTTCCAGTCAGAGACAGGGCTATTAATAACTATTCATTAATGAGCTTATTCGAAGATCACCCAAGCAAGGTAAAAATTACTTCACTCACCTTGTGAGAACCCAATGAACCTGAGGTGATTTGGGGCCTCTGCTCAAAAAAAGTGGGTTTTATCCTGGGTTTTATCAGGAGATTTTTGAGGAGACTGCTTTAAAACAAGGGATGGAATAAAGGAGCTGGAAAGGAGCTGCACTGCACACTCCAGGATCCTTTTGCTGCTGGCAGTGGTGCAGGGGTTTGCTTTGGTTTGGTTCGTTTTGTTTGTTGATTTATTCTTTGTGTAAACACAACCAGTGAAACAGGCAGCAGATATTCAGGGCGATGGAGCTCGGCCCTGAACCGGCAGTGCTGTCGCAGCCTTTGCTCGGCTGACACCACTGCTGGGTCCCCAGGGGCCGCTTCTGCTCCCTGCGTTTTCTCATGCGAGGGGTGGAAGTGCTGGGCAGGCACCGGGAGCTTTCAGCACCAAAGCAAAACCCATTCACAGCCTGTTCCCCGGCACGCGGGACTCTGGGGTGGTCGTTCTGCACAATTTCACAGTTTGGGACCATTTTAAGCAATAGCAACAACTTCTCCAGGGCCAAGCTGTGCTTTGGAGAGGCCACAGCAAAGCTGATTTCTCATCTCCGGGGATTCAGCCTCATTTCTGTGCCTGATTATTTGGGTGCAAACCCTTCTGTTCATCCCAGTTGCTCTGGTTTTCCCAGAGAGCTCTGTTAACCACTCACTTTTTAATGTTTTCCTCTGCTGTTGTCTCAAATCTCTTCCTTGCTCTTTGATGCTCGTTATGGGCAAAGCTTTCCCTAAATCCTTTCAGGTTTCACAGCATGGGGACTTCTCTGAGTTACCTCGAGGCTATCAAAGGTGCCTCCTCTGAGTGCCTCCCCTGCCCTCTTTACAGAGCATCACATAAAGCCCTTTTCCTCCTCAAAACCCACGGCCTAGGAATCAGAACTGAGAGTTGCACGAGGCATCATAGGGACAAAAATTTGGTGGAACTTGACACCGTGCTTCTAGTTTAGGTATTTAGGCTTTGCAAAGATAAAAGAATCAATTTCCACCTCCCAGCAATTCCTCCTGGACCCTCTGGGCAGGCCGGGCAGGGCAGGGAGGAGCCTGAGGTCCCTGTGCTGCTGCTCTGGGTTCGGTGCCCACTCCTATAACCTTTCAGAGCTGTCTCCTGTCTCCCGGCATTAAATTCCTCATTATCTGCCTGCTTAGAGACCAAGACTTTCAGCGCCAGGGCTGCTTGACTCAGATTTTGTCCAACAACTGATGAAAGAAGTCTTTGCTCTGCTTGGGGTTCTCTGGGTAATGAATTTATTTGGACTTGGAGAGGAAGGTTGGTGGAAAGGTTTAACTGAGATTGTATTAACTGAGGTAACACTTGATTAGCAGCAGCTCTGGGAAATCAATCCGTGAACATGCAGGTGCAAAGCAGGATTTTCCCTAAAATGTTCACCTCCTCTTTAGGGCAAGAAAGAAATGGGAGAGAGAAGCTCCTTTTGGTTCAGGTGTCATTCTCAGTAAATGGAAATTATTACTGAAGCATTTGCAGGGCTGCTTTTCTCCTGGAAAGGATGAAACCTTCCTAAGTGACAATTAACATGAAATATGTGATGGTTTTCTCTGCGGAATGACAGGTAGGAAGTCTCCAACTCCATCCAGCCAAGGAACTTTCCTCTTCCCCCTCTGGCCATGTCACAGCAGCTGAATAATTTGCTGTGTCTTTTGTAATGATTCTTCTCTTGGTTTGTTCCTCCTCCACTCTCACTCCCCCAGTACTGAAGGCAAGTTTTGTCCTTTCGTGTGATGAAAACAGTCAGGAACGGAGCTCAGCAAGAAAAATCCAAAGTTTTTTCCAAGCAAGGCCAAACCACGCAAAGCAAAACATTTTTCTCTCCCAAGGAACAATCCTTCAAGAGCCAGCTGCCTCCAGCTCCATAAATTTTGGTGTCAGCAGAGCGGTGACTTGTGGAAGATCAACTCCAAAACAGGGACAGCAGTGAGGGACACGGAAATGCTCCTGCACTTTCCATTCATCTCTCAGAAAGCCAAACAGAACATTCCTCTTCCCTGCCTGTATTCCTGGAGAGCCCAGTGAGGAAGGGACTCAGTCTGCAGATGGAAAAGGAGATCACAGCCCTGCCACGGGCATTTTCAGCTGAGCTTTCCCCCTGGAACATCCAAAGGCAGAATGTGCAGCTCCGGCTTCGCATTATGGAATGTCTGGGAATCATCAGTGCCCATGGGAGACCCAAACCCTGCTTGGAGTCCTTCCCCACCCGCTCCTGGTGCGTGGAATTCATTCTCCTCGGCTCCCCGTGTTTCAGATCCCAGTGCTCTTCCCTGGATCCCTCCCTGCTGGGGGCCCTTCCACCTGAACGTGCAGCGCTTCAGTTTCCCTGGAGAAGAAGAGGATCAGGTGTTGCCATAGGACAGTTGTGCCACTCTGCTCCCAAAACACGGGCGGGAGCTGCAGGATTGCCCCCAAAACAAGGCCAAACAGGAGCCCGGGATGTGAGGATGCTGCAGAAACATCCATCAAAGGAGAAATCCTGATTTTTTAACGCTTCCCCCCCAGTTTTCAGTACCACAAGGGCAGGGAAGAAGGAGATACAAGATATTCATGCCCAGTATTGATTTTTTTACGTATTTACACCGTGCCTTTGTTTTAGTTCACCAAATCCTGCCTGGCTGCTCCAGTTTATCAGCCCCATCTCAGCTGCAACGGATGCTGGCCAAGGCCTTATCATTTAATTTTGCTAACGTCCCTCATTCCTAATTCATAAACGCAGCTCTCTGACAAATTGAATTTGTGTAACACAGTAAACAAAAGGGCCTCTAACTCGGGTTTCCTGTAATGGACTAACCTTGTTGGGAACACGCATTAAGTGGAACAGGCAGGCCTGGGGAAAGGCCTCAGCTTCCCCAGCCCTCACCGAGGGCCCAACCTGCTTCTTTTGCAGCCCAGCCAAGAGGAATTTGCACCTGGTGCGATTATTTCTGATGGTATTAATCACCTCCCAGGGTTTCTGCAAGGAACAGGGGGGAAAACCTCTCCAAACAGTGACAAATGACAGGTGAATCCAGGTTTTTTCTGGAAGGGGGTGGTTTGCACAGCTCGGGCCCAGAGGGGCTGAGCAAAGTCAGGGCACGTCCGCAGTTGATGGAGATGAAACAGAATCTCAGAGCCTCCCTGGAAAACCTCCCCGAGCTCCCCTCTGTCCATCTGTGCTCCCTCCACAGAAATTCCTGCTGCTGCCCCATTTATCTTCCCTCACCGCCACGTTTTCCCCCTCCTCCCGTGCTCAGCCTTTTCCTGATCCCTCTGTTTATTGTTCTGCTCTCCCTTGGGAGCAGCCTGGTGGTGGCTCAGCTCCCTGGGAGTGAATGGGAGTAGCTCCACTGCCTTCCTGATTTAGCACCTGGAAGCAGGGCTGGCTCCAAGCCCACAGCCCCTGCTGGTGATGGAGCTGGCAGCTGGGACCTCAGGATGCATTTTTTCCCCCCCATTTTTCCTCCCATTTCTGTCAAAAACCCGAGCGGCTCCCACCCTCTAAATGTAGATTATAGAGAAAAAGAGAGAGACAGAAATTCGTGTCACTCCTTTGCATCCAAACACAGAATCCAGGGAGACAAAGTCTAATTTTAGAGTGCATCAGAGACGGCAGCATCTGAGTAAACTCATTTCTGTCTCTCAGCACTGGGCCCCAGGGAGGCTGTGCGTGTACCTGCAAGCAGCTGATAATAAATCACACTGCAAGGTAGAAACAAAAATAAGCAAGGGATTCTTTTCTTTTTGTGCCCAGCTCTGTCCTGAGGCAGTCCCGTTTCCAGGGGGCCTGGCGGCTGGAGGCAGTGCACGGCTGATGCTCTTGAAGTGATATTTAAAGAGGGAAAAATGCCTGTGTTGCCTGCAAATAGAAAGGGCAGGGTTTTGATGGCACATTCCTGTAGCAGATCAGCATCACAAATCGTGCTCCCCTCTGAAATTTATCTCTGCTAGATTTTCTTCTCTATTTGAGGCTTTCATTTCAAAGCCTTACAGGGGGGAAAAAGTAATCCTGGTGATGGAGAAGGGATATTTAGTCTTCCCAAATATCTGAAAAAACAAGGTTTCCCTTCTGGGATTTACATGTGGAAATTATAAATATACACATTTGTGGCTGAACTGTTGAGACAAGAGGAGAGTTTTGACCCAGCTGGGTTTGCCTGTGAGGCAGCAGCATCACTGTGCAGGGTGGAATAACTCCTTGGAATAACATCCAGCTGGGCTGAAAATCCAGGGCATTCCAAGTGGGCAGAAAATCCAGGGGTATTCCAGGCAGGCTGAAAATCCAGGGGTATTCCAGGTAGGCTGAAAATCCAGGGCATTCCAGGCAGAACAAGGGAATGTGTTTGTGGTGGGAGGCACTAACCTGGTGCTCATCTTTCTCAACATCACTTCCAGAGCAGAGCAAACAAATCCTCCAATTTCCAACCTTTCCATATAATTTTCCCCTTAAGTTGCCACAAGCAGGAGCAGAGCAGTATTTTAGGATGCCAGTAAATATCCCCCTTGTCTCAAACCAGCCAGAAAGTTTTCAGGAGCTGCCAGGGGAGCAGAAAGCCTGGAAACAGCTTTTGTCTCAGCAGGCAGAGCCTCTCCAGTGCATTATTCCCTGCTTCTCACCAGCCCATAATCACCCGTGTGAGCTGATGGAAACATCAAAGGCATCCCAATGGCACAGCCAAGCTTTTCCCTGCTGCCAGAGGTGCCACGGAGCTGTTAGCAGCACCCGAGCTCTGCAAACACAACCTGCGGGCAAACAAGAGGGAAAAAGGGGTCTTTTATCCAGAATTCCTGGTCCAGCTCCCAGAGGTTCCAAGCAGACCCTTCCCCAGCTTTGAAGCTGTTCTCTCTGCAGTTGTTTTAGAGCCAAAGTGGGCTTGGAGTGGGCACAAAAATGTCTTGAAGAGTTCAGGCACTTCCCACAAATTCCATTTTATGCTTCTCATGTGCCCTTAAGTTCCCATTTCTGCGAGGAAATGAATTATACACAAAATCTTCAGCGTTTCAGGAGGAAAACGGTGCCCAGGTCTGACTCCTTGCTAATGTGTTGTCAACGCACAAGGGGGGATATTTAATGCCAGCGTTGGCAGATTAACAAATTGCCTTGTCTGGTGTTCCATGGGATGTCACAGGCCTGTCAGGGAAATGCTAAAACTCTTATCTTTAGCAGGAGCTGGCAATGAGCTGCCCTTTGGATTACAGGGCAATTTAAGCCAAAGAAACATAGGGCAAATGTTATTTTTTTCTGTCATGCCAGGTGACAGATTCGGAACCTCCCCTTGCTGCTGGAAGATGCTGGATCCCATCATCCAGCCCAGCCCTGGGCATGGAAAACCACAGCAGCAGGAGCTGCCAGGTGGGGAAACTTTAATTTCAGCTTTCAAAGTGTCACCCATGCGAGAAGGGGGCAAAGGAAGGAGGGGGGTACAGCGATCAGTGAAAACTCCCAGGGACAGGGGCCCAGTCGTGCTGGGATAAATCTGATTGTTCCAGCCAGGCACAGGCAGTTTAAATCCTCTCGTCTGCCCCCCAAATCCCTGTTTTTCCTGGCAAAGGGGCTGACGTCAGCCCCTAATCAAATCTCCCCGAGCACTCTGCTGCTGCAGCTTCCCGGGGAGATAAGGTCCCACCTAACCCAGTTATGCCTGAGAGCTCCCTGATGAAATTACTGATGTCACGGCGCTTCCTGGAGCACCAGAGGGACAATTTGTCCTCCCCTGTCCCCTCTGGGCTTTGCAGAATCACCTGGCAGCAGGGCCAGGCTTTGGGGTGCTGGGTCCTGCTCTGTGATTCCTGCTCTGGCACACGGACCCAGCCTTGTTTCAGCCCCGAGAGCTGCAGGTCGCTGCAGTCTGATTAACTAGAGGAATTAGGAGCTGGCTGGGCCATTCTCCCAGCCTTCCTCCATCCTCCTTGGGAAATTTCCCCCTGAAGCTGCGCCCTCAGCTCTCAGCCAGAGGAAATCCAGCCCAGGGGCAGAACTGCCCTGCAGGACCGAGGCTGCTGAGGCAGAATTCGTGTCAGGAAGCAGCGCAGGGTTTGTCCCAGGGAACGGGAGCAGCTGGAGCTGTTTGGCTCTGATCCATGCCCGTCCTTCCCGGCACGAGGACCATCCACAGCCACCCTGGTGCCTGCCAGCCCCACGCCCCATCCCTGCCATCACTGACTGGGCCTGGCTGGATGTCACTGGTGTCACCAGGAGCCGTGCGCGGCCAATTGCAGCGGCTCAGTGACACAGGGAACAGTGACAGACTCACAGCCAAGCCCAATGTCACAGCAAATTCTACCTTCAGGAAAAAGATGCGTGAGGTATGATGGCTAATTGAAACCAGAAACGGATTATTGTCTGTGTCATCCCTCTGGATGGCACTTGAAGAAGACAACATTTGAGTGAGGTTTGCTCTTAAAATAGATAGAAATGATTCCCATTTTTGGATATTTGAATAAATCTGTTTCTTTAAAGGACTCTGGCTGGGCAGAGCTGCTGCACTGCTTCCCTCTGGCTGCTCCAGAGACTCCTGGGACTCTTAAAACACTCCCTGGAATGAACTTGATTATCTTCAGTCGCTTGTGGAAAATCCTCGGTGTTACTGAACTCTTGTTCCCAACGAGCTGGAAGGTTTATTTTCCATCAGGGGCCCCTGAGAAACAGGATCCTGTGAGTTAATAAACACCTCTGCTGCTCCAGCTCAAAGTCAAATGGGTACAGATCCAAAAGCCAGAGGAGAACCCCACTCCCCTGGCCAGGAATTTCTCTCTTTTCTTTCAGTCCAAGGGCAGGGACTCCTTCCACCACCCCGAACCCCATCCAGCCTGGCCTTGGGCACTTCCAGGGATGGGGAGATTGCCATGCTGTGATTTGGCAGCTCCCCTGAGCCAACCCTGGTTTTTATGCCTTTTATGAAGCAAAGCACGGACAGCAGGACAGGAATAGGTTGCTGGGAATGCCTTTGGGTCATTGCACATCTACTTCTCAGTGTTTTCTTTTCCTGGAGAACCCGTTCTAGGGGAGGGGTGAAACATCTCAGCCTAGGATTTTAAAGGGTCTTTAAACATTTTGAGGAATTAAAGAAAAAAAGTGCCCCTGGCAAGTCCAAAGAAGTTCTGCTGAGCATCAAGAACCAGAAGGAAACACATTTTCTCGTTTTCCATCTCCCCCAGAGGAGCAGGCCAGGGGCTGGTGGAGCTGCTGGTGCTCGCAGGATCCCGAGGGTGTGATCACAATCTGTCTCCATTGTGAACGCTGCAGTTTAGGAAAAATCACTTTATTTAACTCCAGCTCTGTCCCTCTGGCTCTGCATTTAAAAACACTCCAGAATATCTTTGGAGCTTCAGATCCACCAGTCCTTGGCAGAAGGAGGGCACAGAGTGGGGTCAAACACACCCAAAATCTTTGCTGGTACTGCTGAAACCTGGATTTTCCATCAGCCCACCAACAGCAGCATAGGGGTAGTTACGCTAAAGCCATTAATTGAATTAACGGCCCTGTGTAACGTTGTGTCTGCTTTTAGGAACACGAGGTTTCAGCCCTCAGGGTTCCTGGTGGTTTCTGCAAGCATTGATTTGCTCTCAGGAGCAGCAGCAATTTTGCCACGTGGCTCTCTGAGAGCTGCCCCAGACACTTCCGACGGAGGAAACCAGTGCAGCTTCTGCAGCCTCATTCTGGCTTCAAAACAGAGACAAGTTATTCCTGCTGCAGACCTCAGCCTGCCTTCCCCGTCCGCTGGGGCAATAAACACATCATTTACTGATTAATTCTGTGACTCTGGCTGCCGGCTGAGTATTCTCCTGTGGATTTCCTCTCTCCCTTCACAGTTTGCTCTGCTACAACAAAGCGCTTGACTCCAAGTGAGAGCTGCTCCCAGCTCCGTGTGCTCCAGCCACCCAGCCCACCAATACCCACTGGAACTCAGCTTAAACCTTCAGCTTGTTAGAAAAATTTTAAAAAAAATTAGATAAATCCCTGCCCTTCAGTTTCAGAGCAGTCAGTGCAGACTATTCCAGCGCCCCAGCAGGAGATGGAGCCAAATTGTGTTTTCTCAGAGGTTTCACACAGATTTGTGCTGTGCCTGCACCTCCTTCTCGTGGTCCTGGAGAAGTCTGGAGTCTGTTTAAAACCTCAGCCTGAGCTACTTTTGGACCTGGCAGTTCTGCTCAGAGCCTTTATTCCCTGCCTCTGTTACTCACTGCACATCTGGGAAGCCAGATTTTGTTGTCATAGAGAATCAAGGAGTGCAAAGAGAAAAACATTAAATATATATAAAAATATAGCAAGGGGCTCTTGCTGTCCATGCCATGAGTGAGAGATAAATAAAGTTGTTCTCTCTTTTTGCCACACTCACTCTTGCCCACGCTTTGCTGGTTTTCTCTTACTCTCAGTTTTTTCCTCTTTCATATCCAATTTACCTGTTCAAATGGGCTTGTCCGAGCTGAGCTGTAAAATCTCCAATTGCTCCAGGGTTCCCAGGTTTTTGCAGCCTGGGAGCTCTGCAATATTTTCTGCTCCACTTGCCCAGGGCTGCGAACCCCTGGTCCACCCTGTTAGGCCTTATCTGTGTGGAGCAATCTCCCCAAACATTCATTTAATCCTACATTTATTTCGTTGCCCCTATTTTTCTGCTCTTTCAAACCCTGGGTAGCAAGAGGGCTGACGAGGAATGTGTGCGTTCTGCCTGTAGCTGTATTTATTACAGGTTTTGGGGTCTGGGGTTTTTTCACAGCTTTAGGTGCCCACCAGTGGCAGGTTCAGCAGAGAATTTAAAGAAATTTAAGATTTCCACTGCTAAAGACCAAAGCTGCCATCAGAGCAGGCCCACCACGCCAAGTGGAGTGTTTTAATCTCTAGGATTGATTAATCCATCCCCCAAAACTCCCTGAAATTATGGTAAGGAGGGGAAATCAGAGCAGCAATGAAACAGCAGCACAGCACTGGAACAGGTGCAAAGCCAGGAGCTACCCTGTGCCACCCTCATCAAATTGGGAGCCCTGAGTTTCTGTTTGAACAGAGCAAAATAAACACTCTTAACCCAGGGAAAAAACTGCCAGGAGACTCCTAAAGCCAACAGTGTTTGCATGGATAATTTTAACTGGCACTTTACAGGGTGGCATTTCCTCCCTGTGCTCCAGGCAGGGAAAAAATCCATCCCCAAGTCGAAAAACATGAAAGGAGAAAATGGGTTTCGATAAAGCAGGGCGTGAAAACAAGGAATGAGTGTGAACAGAACTGAAACAAACCGAGAGAGATCCAGAGCGAGCTTTTCCTTCCTACCCAGACCCTTGTAGCTGCAGTGTGTTTGTGCTCATTCCCCAAGAATTTACTGGTTGTGGAATGTTCAGTGGTCCTGCAGCCACAGGCTTTATCTGAGTACTCCCATATCTCCTAAAAATTAAACCTGGTATTAAATATTCCTCTTCTCTGATCTACCAATATTGGAATTAACAGCGGGCTGGGGCAAACCTTGGACAGGACTTTGGGCTCCAGGTCCCAAACCACTCCAGCCAGGCTGCACAGAGGAGTTTTCCTCCTGTCTCTCCTTTCTATATTTAACTCCCCAAGGCTCATTAACCACGAGCCTGCACCTTGTTACCACATCAATCCCGCCGAGTTATTTTTCGGCTGCAGTTATGCTTCAATTTGGAGCATTAATTTCCTTTAACTCTTGCCCTATTAATCACTTTAACAATCAAATTAAGACAATTATTTTAATGAGTTAATGGATTAGACGGAGCAGACGATGCACATTTATAACCACTCGTGCCAGGGCACTTTTACCAAAGTCAGCCTCGTCAATAAAATATGAGATCATAAACGTGCTCCTATAGGGCTGAGGGGAGGGCTGGCAGAGGCTTCTGTCTGCCTGATTTAAACCAGTCTGTCTCAGCTCTCTGGGAGCTTTTAGTGCTCTGGGCCTATTAAAATCAAGTGCCAGGCACTGAGAGGCAGAGCTGTTATTTTTTCCTGGGATATTAATGCTGGATGGCAAGGTGTTCTCTTTTAGATCGCCTCCAACGTGGCTGCTCTGGATATGTCATCAAAATGAAGCTTTTTTTCACCGTTTTGTCCCATATTTTCTCAAGGAGGTGCTGCACTGCGAAGTTCCATCACCCCTCCAGTGGTTCACAGCTCCTCAGATGGGAATTTTGGCCTGGGGGACTTAGGGAATTCTTTGAGCATTGAGTGCTGACACCTTTCCTGTTTCCCTGATTTAAAACATGATTTCTGGTGGGATTCTGGGCAGTTTAGACTGGCATTTCCAGGAGATGGGAAGAGGAACAGTGGAGGGACCAAACCCAACCTGTGCAAGGGTTTCTGGATGTGTTTTCATCCCACGGGTCAGGGTGGGTTTGGAAAGGCTGAGATTTTGTCACTGATGAGGCTGAAGAGGTAAAATTTTAAGGTAAAAATGTTCTGGCCACAATCAATGGACACCAGAGCATTTAAAGGCTTCAGAGGACGAACAGAGAACAAAGAGAACAGGGGGAAAAAAACACCTGAAGAGACCTCAGGGGAGCCCACAGGGAACACGGAGAGGGACCTTTTACAGTTCAGGACGAGGGGGAATGGTTTCAAACCGGCAGAGAGGAGGTGTGGCTGGGACACTGGGAGGGAATTCCTCCCTGTGAGGGGGGAGAGGCCCTGCCCGGAGGAGCTGTGGCTGCCCCAGCCCTGGCAGTGCCCCAGGCCAGTTTGGATGAAGCTGGAACACAAAGTGGGGACTCAAACCGAGGCACTTTTTCTCCTTTGGACCAATTTCGGGGCCCAAATCGTCTCCCTGCAAACAGCAGGTGCCTGGGAAGAGGAGAAACCCTTCTCTGGGTGAGCACGTTTGCACAGGGAGCCCTTTGGCCCCCGACGAGAGGACGCCCTGCCAGCCCTCACCTGCCTGAGGCAGGAAAACCCTTTCCCTCTGGATTTCCAGCCCCCTGACACTCGGGATAGAAAGAAGCTGTTTAAAATGCCTTTGTAAAGGCGCAGATCCATCAGCAGGGCTTTGCTCTCTGCAGCCCCGTCCTGTGATGGATCTCACAGCTCCGTGGCACAGAATCCCATCCGTATTCCCCGGGCAGCTCCTGCTGAGATAATACTTCAGTTATGTGCCCATCCATCCCAATAAACCCCAGGCCTTACAGATCTATTGGAATCTTTACAAGGGATGTGCTGGGGAGATAAATGACAGCTTTCCAGTTTAGAGCATCGATTCCCAGACTGAAGGGATGAGCCCGTGGGTGGGACGGGGAAATACATCAGGGAGATGGATATGAAAAATCAAAATGACCAGGGCGGAGCTGGGAGGAGCCAAAAAATGTGTTTTGACCACATAACCCTGTGTTCCTGCTGCTGGAGCAGCAGGAGCTGAAGAATAGAACCCAATAAATGGATTTAGCAGGGAAGGGATGTCCATGGGGGGTCACTAAACATTCATCCCCTTTGAATATTTTTATGTCCTGGCTGAGATGTGCATTGGAAATATGGAATTCAAGCCCAGCAGCCAGGAAGCCAAAAGCAGAGGTGAAAGTGGGTTTGTTTATTTGCCAACAGCAGCACATCTCCCCTGTTAACAGCCCCAGCACGTGGGGCTGTGGTGTCCCTGGAGTGCTGGGCACTCAGGGAGGCGATGGGGTGGGAAGGCGGAAGAGCCGGGCCGTGAATCTTCCTGTTTTTTATAAAAAAAAGCCAAATGCAGCATTTTGGACTCGATGATCCCAAAGGTCTTTTCCAGCCTAGTTCATTCTGTGAGTGTGGGATGGCCCTGGGGACACTCAGTGCTCCTCCAGCACAGTGCAGTGCTGATTCCCATGGGCTGGCCAAGAACTCACCTCCTCCTCCATTCCGGAAAATCAGGATCCATCCCCAGCTCCTCCACGGCCTTGTGGGAGTTCTGCCACTTCTCCCTGCCCTGTGTCACCCCCCGGTGTCACCCCCCGGTGTC
>VZTF01006477.1:326001-343415 GCA_013397755.1 Cnemophilus loriae
CCCTCACCTGCCCTTCCTGAGGCCCCTCCTGGCAGGGCCTGGATCCTCTGGGGTTTTATTTGCATCCGTGTAAAGGATTGCTGGGTGTCCCGGTTTGAAAGCAGACCAATGAGACTCCGAGCCAGAAAATACAATTTAATAGGAAAAGAAAATAAAATAAATGTAGTGGTACAAAAAGAGACCCCACTGACAAAGTCAGAATACAACCTGACACCCTGTTCAGGGTGGTGGTAGCAGTCCAGATGAAATGGTTCTCTGAAGCGCCGATCGGGTAGAAAGGAAAGGTCCTGGTGGTCCAGTGAAAGCTCTTGTCCTCTGGAGATCCAGTGGGCTGGAGCTACTATACAGTCCCAGGGTCCAGCTTATATTCAGGTGGGAATGCTTGGCTCCTCCCCCCTGGGTGGAGCCTCTTACAATGGGATGAGATGACTCCTGAGTCATGTGGTGGGTTCTCAATGGCCCATTAGCAGAGACAATAGGCCCCCGGATAGCAGGAGATAACAGTGCCCCAGCTGTTTCAACGGCTCTGGAGGTGGTAATAGAATAAACCTATTTTTAACCTAGGACACTGGGGGATGTTGTGTCCTAGATTCCACCTGTCAGCTCGTGAGTTCTGAGCCTTCCAGGGAGTTCATCCTGCTCCAAGGATCCTTTCCAGGATGAGGGCTGGGAAGTGCATCTTTCAAAGCTGCTAAATTCGACATCATTTAAGCTCTAATCTAAACCCATAATATGATTATACTCAGATACATTTTTATTTTCAGCTCTGGTTATTTTCAGGTACATTTTATTTTCAGCTTTGGTCCTTCACGCCTATCACTGCTTTCAACCCCAGTCACTTCAGAGTAACTTTTTAATGGGAAAATCAATTTTCTCTGAGTCAAATTTCATGATCACAGAGTTCTCATTCAGGAGGTGCCTGGTGCTGAAAAGCAGAGGATGGGGATGAGTGAAGTGCAGATCGTCACTGAACCTTTCTCCCAGCTTGGTTTGCACCCTGAGGAGGTGCCCAGCACTTGTAGTGGCACAATAAATGGTGACCAGCACCTCACGGGGAATCTTGGGCACCAAATTAAAATGGGAAGGACAAAATGTGCTCCAGGAACCCAGAGATGCCACTGGAAAGCCAAGTGCAATAAATTTCCACTTTCCATCCCCAAAGCTTCCCTGTTTCCTGCCATGCCCAGCTGCTCCGAGGCACCATTGCCGTGATTTATGTGGTTTTTATTTTTACTGACACTTGTGCAGAGCTCCTTGCTGCAAGAAAGAAGATAATAAAAAATTACTGCCACTTTTATCACAGGTTTAAGTGGAAAACCTCAGCTGTGACTTCTGGCTGCCCAAAGGAGCCAAACTGAGGCTCTCTCATTCTCAGGGCTTTATTTGTTTGATGTTTGAGGTTCACCATCAACGTGGTTTCCTTCAGCTCTTTCTAGGCCCAAGACAAGGTCAAAATAATTCCTCTTGCCTTGGATCTCAGCCTTGCCCTGCAGGAGCGAAGTGGACGAAGACAAACGCTGTGATCTCATGATTTTGCTTCACTTAAGACACAGTTAAATTGCAGTTTATGCCATGGGCAGTCAGAGCTGAGTCAAGGTGGGTGGCAACAAACGGAGGGACAGTAAATGAAAAATCAGAAATTATCCAAGGTGGGAATCTGGTGCCACAGAGCAGGAGCAGAGCGTGGCGAAAGGAAAATGCTGGTCCCAAGGGTGTCCTGGCTGCTCTCCATGGAAGCAAAGCCCTCACCCCACATTTGATGTGACCTTGCCAAAGTCTTTTGTGCAGAGTCCTGTTCTCCAGAAATCCTCCCCACCAGAAACCCTCCAATACAATAAAATAAAATACAAATAAAAATAGAATAAAAACAAAACAAAACAAAATAAAATAAAATAAAATAGAATAGAATAAAATAAAATAAAGTAAACCACCTCCGTGAGATAAATGATCAGCAAACTCTGACTCCCCCATGACAAACCCTCTATTAAGCAAACGAAATAGAGACCTCCAGGCTCTGTCCCTCTTTCTTCATTCCCTGCGATTAACTGCCCAATAAAAAAGATATTAAGTGGGTATAAATTTGATACAGGCCCTTCTAAATGGGAAACCATTACAACGACAACAACAAACAGGAGTCACTCTGCTGCTGGAGTGTGACCATTCCAACTCCGGTTTTCTCCCCAAAAACGGAGCTGCCAGGAGAACCGGGCACCCCCAGCTTGTGTGTGGATGTCAGTGCTGGCAGCTCCCTGCACAGGATTCAGCCCCTCTCGCTTTGTATTCTTAGGTCTCAGCATTCCCCAATTAAAAGCAGCACCACAAGCAAAGCTGCAGCCAGGGAATGTTGGTCCTAATCCTGCTGCAAAGCAGGGATTGGTGTTTTGTTGCTGGTGTCTCTTCTGCTCCTATGACCTGGTTCCGTTTTTCTGGAAATTGGGGCAGTTCAGCAAAGTGAACAACGCTGGCAAGCTCAGCTCTCCCCC
Source organism: Cnemophilus loriae (assembly GCA_013397755.1). Lineage (NCBI taxonomy): Eukaryota > Metazoa > Chordata > Aves > Passeriformes > Corvidae > Cnemophilus > Cnemophilus loriae. The sequence continues at coordinate 328,485 of VZTF01006477.1, forward strand.
AGTCCCATGACAGGTGACACACGTGGGTGCAGAGGGAGCCGCGTCTGGAGCGCACGGGTTGAGGCAGGCGTCTGTCACCACGGGGCTGCCGGGAAACAATGTCTGCACCCCAAACCCACCCCCAGCAGCCCCCCACCGCCTGGGGTCGATCGGAGCTCACTTCGTCTTCCTCACCCCAGGGCTCCATCCAGACCCAGTCCCGGATGGCACAGGATGGGCTCCATGGAAATTCACTGAGGGTTTTGCCTCTTTCACAAGGCCATAAATAAATCATTATCAGATTCCAGATAGTTCAGACTGAACCCTTTGCCAGTGCAGAGCTCAGGGATTTTGAAGTAACTGCTGAGTCCAGTATTAAATTTTAGAGGGAGAAGTCGCTGACCTTTGGAACAAAATTCAACTCCTACATCTGCTGAATTCCATTCCGAGGTTTTCTTTGCCTAGAAAGTCTGCAGGATGGAAAAGTTTTATTCACTGCAGAGCAGCTGATTGAGCTGATGAGCAGCTGCCCCTCGTGCAGACAGAGATTGGTGTGCAGGAACAGCTCTGGAAATGAGGAGACATTTATCCAGAAGTCCTTCAAAATAGGAGCAGCTTCTCCTTGTGTTGTTCCAGGCTGCAGGCACGCTGCTGACCCATGCAGGCCAGCTCATAAAAATAAACTTGTGGGCTGAAAAAGTGCCAAATCTCCTTCCCAGTCTGCCCCAGCAGAGACCTTGGCTGCTGTGCTTGGAGACACATCCATACATCACTTACTGTCCTTTCACTGGGGCTGCAGAACCTCGTTATCAGTCCCTCATTTAGTGCAATTTGCAGGAAAACACTGGGTTTAGGCTACGAGCAAGAGAAGAACTTTTTTTTTCCTCCTCTGTTCTTTTCATTGGTGACTTTCCAATTAGAGCTCCCAGTTTGAGTGCCTGCCCATCTGGAACACATCAGGCTGCTGAGGAGCTCGGCCCCACGGGGGAAAAGCTTCCCAGAAAAGCCCTGCTGGAGTCACTCATTCATAGGAATCCCTCCAAAAGGTCCTTTTGGCAAAATACCATCCCCTAAACTAAAGCTGCACTCATCCCACACCGCCCTATATATGGAATTAGGGAGCCATGAAACAAGGAATTTCTCTCCCTTTCTTTTATGGGCTCAGCCTGAGCTCTTAATACCAAGTTTAGCTTTTCAGAGGATCTTAGGGTAGCTCAGATCCTCTTGGAAAGGGCCCTCCTGTGATGCAAAGGATAATTTTCTATTTGGGGTGGAGGGGAGAGGAAAAGAAAAAACCTCAAACATAAATTAGGCTTATTAGGGTTCCTGCTTCTTCCAGCATTTACAGGAGATCATTTACAGCGTGCTCAGACAGAAGTTTGGGGTCTAAGGAATAAAGGGCAGCTTTAGGATGCATTAATGCACCTTGCAGAGCACTTAGGATGTGCCGGTGCCTCCGATGGAGGCAGGTATCGATCCAGGACTGACACACAACAACCTCACTGCTCTGGCATTAGGGGGCAGCTGTGAAGTTGTGGCTGTGAATCCTCCCTTTCAGCCACCTTGGGATTTGTCTGCTTCTAGCAAAATCACTGACGAGCTCGTCTAGAAAAGCACAGCCTGACTAAGCAAATATTCTCCCTGCTGTGACGGCAGCATCCACAACAAATTCGGGGGGAAAAAATACAATAACCACAAGCAAAGCAAACTACAGGGTCTCTGCAAAAGCTGTTTGCTAATAAAACATCATCCCCTCAGGAAATTAATTTGTATGCTTAATTGGTTCGGAGAAATAATCTTCACCACGATCCCTTGAGGACTTCGCCTTAATCTTCTTTCATTATCCCGTGCTCACTGGTAGGACCTGGAACAGTTCCTGCTGAATTTTGGGATCAATTTGTAGCAGAATTCCCGTTTCTTTGGGATCCAACTGGCCCTGATAAACCCGTGGGATCGTCCTGCTGGTTGTCCTTTGCAGGGGAAAGAGGAATCCTTGATTTCTGGCCGTGCTCCATCCCCTGCAGGAGCTGGCGCGGGCTCAGCCCTCCCTGCAGAGCCAGCCCAGGTTTGTCAGAGCCCGCCCAGGTTTGTCAGAGCCCTGGTTCCAGCAGGGAGCAGTTCCAGGCTCCTGTGCCCTTTTTTCCATGTGCCAGGATGTGTCAGGCTGCTGCTGGGATCATCCCAGACACAGCTCAGAGGGAATTCCAGGCTGGCTCCAGCAGGGATCCTTTGCTCTGCTGGATTTGCCTCCGTTTCTTTGCTTAGAGATCAGAGCCCTCCTAAAATTTGCTGCAGCCCCCCCAGCTGGGCTCCCCCTGTGGATAAACCCATCCTGGGGAAATTCCAGAGCTCCAGTTTGGCTGGGAGCTGTCCCAGGAGGGTGAGCAGCAGGTACCAGATCGTTCCTGAGGGCTCAGTCCCTTCCTTGCTTGGGATTCCAGAGCTTAGGTCCTGTCAGAGGAACCTCTCTGCTGAGTTCTGGCTTTTTCCACCTCCTACAGGGTGAGTTTTACTTCAGGAATTGCTGGAAACGATGAGACAAAAGCAGATTCTGGTGCAAACGCCACACGATTCTTCCTGAATAGCTGCAGATTCAGAAATTATAAATTCTGTTGTCACCAGAACAGCTCCTTCCTCCTCAGATGCAGAGGTTCTTATTTAGGCTCAATTTTGTCTTATTCCCTTCTCCAGAACACAACCCCACTGCACCTGAATCACAACAGCAAGCCTGGCCTTTATTAAATGATAGAAAAGCAAGCAGCTTTTATGTTTTAGTATTTTTTAGAGGACTGTTCGTAGCCCACACAGCATCTGTTTGAGGGTTAGATGAAGTCCCAGAATTTCCCTTTATCGCCGGGAAAATGGGTGATGCCCACGAGGGAATAAAAACTCCCGTTGAGAAAAGTGGCTGAAAAAAGCTGTTCCTGGGATTCCTGCTCTGCTGGAATGCCAGCAAGGGCTGCTGGGCTCAAAGGAATCACTTGTGACATCAAACACCAGGTTTGACAGACGTGGAGTGCAGGTTCCTGCAGTTCCTCACGTGGTTATATCAGATTTCAGCTCTTAAGGAAAAAAGGTGGAAAGGGGAGGAGAGAGACAGAAGTTGATTCCAGCTCCCAGAACATGGGAGAGAATTCCAGACCATGCACGACACGTTTCATCTGCACCACAGCTGGCCTCTTTCTCCTATTTATAGGTCAAGAAAATAACATTTTTGAATCCAGGAGCTGAGGCAGTTGCCAGGGGAAACTCGATATTCTAGAGGGAAAATTGTTCTTACAGTTGCAAAAGTTAGGAATTTCTGTAACAACTAAATGTAAACCAAATGTGACATGAGGAGGAGGAGGAGGCAGGAGTGGGTGGGAAAACGGGAGGATGAAGCAGAAAGTCAGCTCAGGGTTTGGTGTGGAGTGCTGGAGTCAGTTTTATCCCTTTCCACGGGGAATTCACCACCCTGAGCTCACAGAACACGCTGGGAGCTCTGTGCTGGAGGGCTCCCAGGGCAGGGACTGGGCTGGGCTGGTTTTGTGTGGCACAGGAATGATAAAATAATATCCAGGCTGAGAAAAGGGGCTGTTTCAGGTCAAAGTTCTCCAGCTGGGCTGAGTTTCTGAACACGCAGAGCTCATTCACAGCCAGCTCTGCAGGCAGACGTGAGCTCAGGCTGCTGCTGCTCCAGAGCCTGCACAAATTGAGGAGCCAAACTCGAGGGTGCTGAGCTCACCCCAGCGTCCCTCACGTGCAGTTCTGGTCCTGCAGTCCAGCTCAGGAGATGCTGGCACTGCTCTTTAGAACATCACTGGTTTGGGGCTTGGTTTTGATTTCCAGACAGAAGAAAATGGATTTTTTTACAAAGAACTGATGAGAACCAGGCGATGCTCGTGCACCCACACACAGCTCGCAGGCACTGAGCTGCTCTGGGCAGGGAGAGGAATGGAAAATCCGTCTAAAGACACAACAACTGGCTCCTCTTCCCAGGTGTGTGCCAAGCCCAGAGCCAGCACCAGCCAGGGAGGAGCGATGCCCACAGTGGCCACCCAGGAGCTCCCAAGCTGGCCCAGCCCTGCCTGGCTCCGCTGGAAGCAGCAGCAGCAGCCCAGGCGTGGCTCTGCAGGACCAGAACCCGGCCAGAGCTGTGGCTGTGGCTCCGAGCCCGGGGCTGGCACAGCCTCTCCCACGGCACCACAGGATTTTCCGTTCCATCCCACGTCCCCATCGATCCCTCCTGGCTTTGGGGCTGGTTTTGGCTGCAGGGGGATTGATCGGGAGCATGAGGATGGGCACGGGTCGGGTGGGGCCATCCCCCTGCTCACGCGGGCTGGGAGCCGTGCCCTGCTGTAGCCTAAAAAAATCTGTCCCTGTGACCTCCCTGCAAAGGGACAGTCCCCACAGCCCCAGCTCTCTGCCAGGAGCTCAGCAGGGTGTCTGGGGACATGAATTCCGGCAGGTTTGCGGGGACACGACGGCCCAGGCCCTGCTGCTGCATCCTCAGCTGCTCCTCTGCCACGGGAGGTGCTGAGGTTTTCCCCATTTTGCTGTGCACTCTCAATGAACGCTTCCCTGCCTGCTGGAATTGATGTGTTGCAGGAATTTGTGTCAATTCTGACAACATTCCCACGCTCACGACGGGGGTGAAGTGCCTTCGGCGTCAAAACATCCTGTTGTGATGTTTGCAGAGCACTTCGAGGGGCTCCTTTCAGGAGGTTGTCTCAAAATGGGATTTGTTTCCTCAACACCGCAATCATCTGAAAAATGTTGACAGCCTGGAGATTGTTGTTGTGGATTTTGAAAACTTTTTCACTCCCTTCATGCACAAAAATGTGAAGGTTTTAATTGCTGCCTTTCTAAGGAAAGGGAAAATCAGCCTCCACCACCTCCTTCCCCTCCCATCTGGAGGCAAATGCATCAAAAAACATTTCTTGCTTAAAATTGGTTTGCTGTCCTTGCCTCCTAATGATGTTTTCCTCCCCATGTCTCACACCATTTATGTGAACAAATTAATCTCTGGAGCTCCCAAGATGAAAAAAAAAAATAAAAAAATCTTTGACAGCTGGGAAGCCAAGAGATGAAGGGGGAGATTTTGGTACCTAAAGCCAGGTAAGGATGGGATGTTGTTTATAAAGCACCAAGGTCACAAAGATTGCATCTTCAGGCATCAAAATAGCTCTGAAATCTTGCACAAAAATCCAGAATAAGGCGGAAAGCAGATCTTTCCAAAAATCTTCAGAGGTGGAACCACGTCTGCTCGTGGCAGCTGCATCAAATATTTCCCCCAGGGAGCTGCAGTGGAGTCAGGAGAGCAAGGAACAGAGCCTGGGATGGATGGCGTCCCTTCCACAGGGCTTCAAACCCCCCCTGCCTTGGCACACGTTGTCAGAGGCATTTGATGACACTGATAAATATTTGCAATAGAAAATCACAGCTTGAACCTTCACTTGCTCCATCAGCTCAGCTCAAAACATCCAATGTTTAGGAAAATCGACTTTGAGTCACATTTTGGAGGCCAGCAGCCCGGACTGCCTGGATGATCCACACCAGGTCGTGCTGAACTGACAGCTCTGGAGCAGGGGGACATTCATTTGTCCCCAGACACCCCAGTGACACAACCTGTGCCCAAGGTCAGCTCTCACTGCCCAGAGCTCAGCCCCGACTGTGCAGCAGCCCCAGACAAACCTGGAGGGACAGAACACTTTTATGGAGGGAACACTAAAAGCTTGCTGGACAAGGAGACTGTAAAACAATAGCTAAAAATAAAAATAAAATCCCATAAAGTTTCAGTGGTTTTGATACACCAGCGAATTTAAAAAACGATTGACTGGCTGTGAGTGCAAAGAAATGAGTGCAGGGTTCGAAGTAAGAAATACAGGCTGGGTGATCCTGCCCCATAAACATTTCGGTTGGGCACGGGGAGACCATTAATTCTCGTGGTTCTTCACGCCACAGGACAGCCAAGTAATCGCTGGAGTCGTGTGTGATGAAATCTGATGGTGGGGGATAATTCCTGCCCATCGATCGGGGCCGGCCTCCGGGGCTGATTTATGGCCAGGGCTGGGACAGGAGCTCGCTGCTCTGTTGCAAGGGCCGGTTGAGTTTATGTGCTGTGTGATGTTCAGAGTTAATAGATTTGGAATTATGGGCTGTGGAGTTGTTCCTGCTGAGGTGAGTTTGCCTCGAGGGGCTGAGCAGAGGAGCTGGCACGGCTGGCACGGCTGGCAAGGCTGGCAGGCACCTGAACCATGGCATTTGGATCACTTGGAGCAACTTGTGGTCAGCAGGAGGGCAGAACCATCAAAGCGACTTCAGATCACAGCAAAAAATAAGTTAAAAAATGGCCACAGCTTGAGGGTGTAAATCAGAACTCAAAATCGATGGGGTTGCACTGAGCTGTGCTGGGGAGGGGCAGAGAGGTTAAATATTGCCTTCCTTTAATGCAGGGATGAAACACAGAGCCTGCTGCGCGGGGTCCAGAGGAACCAGGCTGCTGTAAACAGAACTAAAAGATGGCACGGGAGTCACAGGCAGCGCCACCCCAGCAGTCCTGCTGCCATCCCTCTCCAGGCCTCAGCAGAGGCAATTCCAGAGTCAGACAGGGTCTTGCTTCTGCTTTTGGTGTGGAGGGCTATAAACATCCAGTGTTCCCTTGCCTGAGCAGCAGAGGGGAGGAGAAAGATCCAGCCAGGCTGATTCTGGTTTTCTTTCTTCTCCATCTCTTCTCTTTTCCACCCTCCAGTTCCATTTAATGGCCATTCATTCAGGAAAAAGGAATTTGATTGCAGTTTGCAGTGTGTTTTGCAGGGAGATGTGGCTGGAGCAGCTTTCCAAGGGCTGCTGGAGGTCCAGGCTGAGATTCTGAATCCAGAAGGATTCACACGAGGGAGGAACAAGCAAATTCTCCTGCCAAAGAGAGAGGAGGGAGCGTGGAAAAGGATTTCCAGTCTGTGTGTCTGCTGGGAGAGGCTTCCCCTGCTCCACTTCCATGGAGCTCCCCGGGTGGCACAGTGAGCAAAAAATAACTTGGAGCAGCTTGTGAGAGTCTTCTCTGAAAGGGGAGGAATGTTCCCCTCTCTGCTGTCAAGCTGTAAGCACATCTGAGGAGGGGAACGCTGCGTTTGGCACCCGCGGGGGTCAGGCTGCCTTTGGATGGCTCCGTTCACACCTCAGCCCGGAGCCAGACTGAGCATTTGGAGGAGCAGCACCATTTATTACCGGCTCAGAGGATGTGAGGGAGGAACATTTGGGTTTAACCTCTCCACCAACAGGCGTTTAAAAATCCTCCTGGCAAGCTGTTCCTGCCTGCGAGCAGAACGCTGCCAGAAACTGGGGCTTGGCTGTTTTCTCCAGGGTCTGTTGTAGGGCAGGGCAGGGCCGGGCTCACCTTGCCAGGTGAGGTTCCAGCTAATGTGTCCCACAGAATCGTTGTGTTTTGAGGCCTTTCTCCCACAGAAAGGAGAGGAATTAGAAGGTGGAGCTGGGGTTTAATCTGAGGAGTCGCCCCTGTAAAGTCCAGCAGGTGGGACGGCAGCACCTGAGTTCCCCCGAGGCTGTGTTCGATCCCCTTCCCTGCAGCAGGGATGCAGGTTCCCCCTCTCACCCTTCCCAGAACAGCACTGGCTCCCCTGACCCCCTGGGTAAAAGCTGAGGATTCCAATTGCTGGGAAACCCTCCGCAGAAAGTGGGAATTCCAGCGGGGGCACGATCGGGATCCATCCCAGCTGATGAGATCAGGGCAGACGCCACCAGAATTCCTGGCGAGCTCCTCTGTGCCCCCAAATCTTTGCCGGTGCATCCTGGCCAGGCTGCAGTGTGAGGTGCTGGAGAGGGCCCACAGCACTCTGGATTTCCCAGGTGCCAGGACAAACCATCTTCCCTCGCAGTTGCTCTCTTTGCTGGGTGATCTCATGGACTGTTCACCCCTGAGGGCTTTACGCAGCACGAAGCGCTGGACAGACACCAGCAGCCCTCGAGTCTGGCTGGTGCAGGAAGAAAGGACCATAAATTCACATGAATTCCTGGTGTTCCCAGGGCTTGAAAGCAAAGGCATTGCCCTCGTGCAGGGACTGCAGCAATTGCAGCATTGCCAGGTCCTGTGATTGAGGTGGGACTCAGTGCTTGGAATCTGGGGGGTTGCACCTACTGAGGTGAGAGCTGGGACCCCCTGTGATTCATTAGGATCATGCAACCCCGTTTTTCAGCCTCCAAAAATGCCCCTAGCCCCCGATCAAGGGTTTGTGAAGGCAGACAGCTGAATCACCCCCATTCCCCAATTAGCACTTTAATTCTGAGCAGTAATTAGGCCGCTGCTGTTCGGAGAGTTCAGCTCTCACCGACCCACTTCCATCGTTCCGGGGAGGCCCAAAGAGACCCTGAAGTCTGCAAATAAATCAACAGGAAAAAATGAAAAGTCAGTCCCAGCCCATGACCTGAATATTGGTGATGTGGGAAATGCTTCATAAACCCCAGATTTGCTTCCTCGAGCATGGGAAGAGGAAATATTTCAGTTGTAATCGTAGAAGAAATACAGGAAAATGAGGGGTTCCTGGGCGAGGGAAGGATGGGCTGCAGGCGGGAATGCACAAATATTTCCCCTAAGAACTCTTACATTTCCCCTATCGAGCTCCTTTGGAAACAACATTATTCTTGTGCAAGAGCAAAATGTTCCTTTTTTGGAGGCGTAAACACAACAGTTAAAGCCAGAGCCTGTAAAGAGGCTTGGGTGTGAATTCAGCATTAATACACCCCAGTGAAATGAGATTTACTGGCTCTTCCTCATGTGAGGAAGTGGGGGAAATCTGGGAATAAAACTGGAGATCAGCACATCCCACCACAACATAAACAGCAGGAGCAGCAAAAATATTTATCCTAAAGAATGAAAACACTGAGAAAACTGCTGCTTTCCAGACAGGTAAAAGCCAAGTGCAGGGAATTCCTCCCAAGCCACAGAAAGAAGAAGGGAAATTGTAAAGAATTCGGCTGGAAAAATCCACCTCCCTCACGGCAGCATCCCTGCAGCAGGAGCAGCCAAAGGAGGGTTTGGAACACAGATGGTGTTGAGGTTTTGAATGGAGATTTTAGGGAGCAGACAGGATTTTCCCAGGTCACCCCTTCTGGCTGTAAATGAGGATTTCCCTCTTTCAAGGGTCTCATTTCAACGTCTCGCTCCCTCTTTTTTTTTCTGGAAGAGAAATTTCATTGGAAGCCACTGCTGGAAACCCCAGCAGACTGGAGACTTGCACGAATGTCATTTATTTCCCTTTATGCAGAAAACAACAAAACTGCTGTGGGGAGCTGGGTCCCATTACTCAGCTCTCTGCGTGGCGTTGGACTTGATTTAAGTGGCAGAACCCTTAATTAGGGCTCTAAACAGGCTCCTAATGGAGCAGCTGGGGGAGAAACATTTGTCTGATCAAAGCAAACAGAATTGGATTGCTCTCCCTGAGGGAGCAGGGAGGGAAACGGGGATGACAGAGCGAAGACACCGAGTCCAGCAGGACGCAGCTGGATTCTTCCTCTGGTGACCTCTCTGTCTTTGAAAACATCTGCCTTGTCAGCTCCACATGCAGATGGGCAACTGCAAGGGGGGTCTGGAGAAGAAATGGAAAAGCTGCATCCAAACCCGGGCTCCTGATCCCCACAAGAGCAAAAAAAGGGATTATTCCAGAGTCAAGGAGCTGTGAAAGAACTCAGATGGAAATCTGAGGAATAACATTATCCTGGATCCTGGTCATTCACAGAGGCCAAGTTCTGCAATGTTCAAAGCTTCTGCTTGAAAAGGCTTTTTGAACACGAATATTTTAATACAACCTGTGGAGCTTTAGTATTGACTCTGCATAATAAAACATTCCAGGGGGTCCAGCGAGCAATCCAGGGGAAGCAAGCAGAGGAAAAATGCTCGAGGAGAGCAACGTGCAGGGAGTGGAAGGCTTTGGATGCTGAGCCCATCCGCGTGGGATGGCGATCAGGTCGACGTGAAAAAATGAGTTTTATGGGGAAATCGTGTGCTGGGCCCAGCCCCAGTGACTGGGGCAGGGAAAATCGCCAGCGGAGGGCAATGGGGAGCTTTTATTGATGTATTTTCCAGGAGGTACCATGGTGATCATCCCCCCAAAAATCAGTGTTCTCTACTCCTCGTGGAATTTCAGTCCCTGGTGGAACCGGAGCAGCCACAGTTTGTACTCCCAGCTGTGGGATGTGTGAGGGGAGAATCCCAGGGCTGAAGGGATCTCAGTGTCTGGCTCTAGGGCTGCTGCTCTGCTGAAAATTTGGGGGTTTTAACCCCAAAGAGCCTTTGGGACACCAGGGATGGGGGAAACACAGGTTTGGGTGTAAACTGGCAGTGTGAGCAGTACCAGGAGGAACTGGGAGCACTGGGGAGCTGCCAGAGCTGTGGCATCACTGGAATTAGTGAGAAAAGGTCTGGTTCTCCTCCTAAAAGTTTTGCATGAACTTGTTGTGGGCAGGGCAAGCTGAGGAGAGCAGTGGGTCTGACCGAGCCCAGGTAACAATGTCAACAGCCCTGTTTGTTTTACAAGTGCCTGTACACACCAAATTAAAACCAAATATTGGTTCTGCAGCAGGGACTCCTGAGGGGAGAGGGGTTTTTCTGCTTGATAAATAGCTGGGTTTGTGTGGGGATTCATCTCGGGCTCCACACAAACAAACTCAATATTTGCCCATCTGGGCTGGGTTGACCCTGGCTGGGGGAGATCCCTCCCCAGTTGCTGTCACGGGCAAAACCGGCTCCACTTGGGGAGAATTAATTTAATTGATGACCAATCCAATCAGAGAAATAAAACCTTATCTTAAAACACCTTCCCTCCCTCCCAAGCTCAGTTTTACTCCCATTTTTCTGAGCCTCCTCTCCCCCAGCAGCTGGGGGGGACAGAGAACAGGGTTGGGCTCAGTTTTTCCCACCTTGCTTCTTTCAGAATCCCTGTTTTCCTTTCCTCTGAATAAAAAAAAACCAAACCAACAAATACCCAGAAAAATGAAAGGTCCGCAAAGAAATGGGCTGGAATTCAAGGACAAGATCTTGGAAAGGGAATCTGCTGCTGCCCTAAAGGTGAATCCCTGCTTCCCCCTTCGCAAAGATCCCACCCGTGAGGCTCCCACCTCCTCCCCCTTCCCACCCCTCCCCGTACCCGGACACACAGACACAGCTCCGATTTCAGCTGCCTTTGGAACACAAACGGTGCCAATTAGCCAGTGTTTAGCGGGGAAAACAGAAAGTCAAAATATTCCCGCAGATCCACATATGGCCAGATCCTTGCCTGGTGTCAACGCTTGCAGCTCTGCTGATTTCTTTGGAGCTGGGCCACGCTTTCCTCCTGCTCTGGCTCAGTGGAGCTGAGCTGATTTTGGCTTTTCTAAGATACAGATCTGGGCCATTGTTGTTACAAATGCCTTAAAAAATCTGGAGTGTGGATCCTGGTGAACAGCCCCACGCCGGAGCTTTCCCCGTTCCCTCAGAGCGAGCAGGGCCTGCTCTGCCTCCCCCTGCTGCTTTTGGGCCCGATAATGCTCATTTTCAAGTCGAATTTACCATATGCCTGAAGGCTGCCCGCTTGCCCCCAGCCAGAAGATTGCAGTTGGCAGCTCTGGCTCCTGGCAGGGCTGGATTCAGAGTGGACTCTCTGTGCACATCCAAATGGGAGGCCTGGAACGCGAGTTGTGCCCAAATATTTGGTGTTTAATCACAGCAGAGGTCAGGGAAGTGTGGAGGGAGGAAATTCTGCTCCATATTTACTGGGAAATGAGAAATCGCCCTCAAAAATGTGCCACGACTGGATAAAAATAGGAGTTTGACAGAAGATTAAATCCGTGGAAGCTGAGACTTACATGCAGCAAACTTGAAACCCCCCCGGTCAATTAAAATATAAAATAAAATATCTTTCCTTAAAAAGAACTCTCTCAAGGCAGCACAGTTTACACAGAGCTTGTGCTGGACCATGAAGTGGAAGTTTTCCTGCCTGGTTTGTCAATTGGAGGAATAAATGGAGTCGAACACTAACAGAACTCTCCAAAGGGTGTTTTATAACCAGGAGAGGAGGGGAAACGGAGCAGAAACCCACAAACAGGAGGAAAAACAGTAAAAATGCCAGTGAAGCACGAGCAGCCACAGGGTGACAGGGAATCCTTGGGAAAAAAAACCCCAAATATTTAAAATGAGAATGCTGGTGACCTGTTTCTAGAAATTTCTCCATGAGAAAATTCATATTCTCTCATGAGGTGAGTGAGCCCCTTGTGCTTTCCTGGAACCACAAATTCAAGGGGAATTAAAGTCCTGGATGGTGAATTTTGCTCTCTCTCAGGAGGTCCCTTGGGTGTGTGATGGCTTTCAAATTTTGAAATAAATGTGCCCTTTGGAAATCAGAAATTATTCTCTGTCTGTAGAGTTAATCGTGAGCTAGCTCTCGTAATTAATCAACCTTTTATTTTATGTCTGTGTAGAGGCACGATCCGGAAACTGCTTGGAGAAAGGCAGAGCTGCATGAGAGAAAAAAGGAGTAAATCAGTAAATCCATGTGGATTCCTGAGTGCAGGGAATCCAGGCATGACTTCTGCCAATGCATGAATGCACCGTTTGTGATGGGAAATAAAACCCCTTGTAAGAAAAAATGAATGTACGAGGCACTGAAAACTCTTTTTTTTTTTTTTGTGAAGTCCCACTCTGCCATTATTTGGAAAGCCCAAAAATGAGGTTGCACACAATGTGTCGTTTATGGGGACAATTTTTCCTGACGGTGCAGTTTGGAAAGGGGGAAAATAACGTGGGAATGAGAGGTGGAGGCAGCTTGGAGAGGGGGAAGTGAGACAAACACCCTTTTCTCTTCATCCTTCTGGTGACCAGGGCACAGCAACTCCTTTTTTTGCCCAAAACCTGGCCCTGCACGGTTAAAATTTTGGGACTATAAATCTGATAAAATTCTGTGCTCAAAATTTCATGACTCAGGTAGGGCAGAAAATGGAGTTATTTTTGCTCTAAAAGCCTCTGCCCAACTCTTTGTGTGGGCACAGGCTCGAGAGAGACTCTGGCTGCAGCTCTGCATATGCAGATTTATTGTTATTAATTATTTATAGGTCACCAGGAGTGTCCATGGAGCGTCAGACGCATGAAAAACAAGCTGGCACCTCCCGTGAGTTGCTTTCCATCCAATTCTTTAAGCAGGAAATTGGAAATGCAGCATTTTAAGGACAAATGTGCTGATCCAATAGGAATAACTTGTTTTCCTACTGAGATTGGCACAGACTGGCAGGGAGCAGCTTTCAGGAGGGAGGATTCCACCGGAGTTTTCATTACAGGAAAGCTTTTTTCTCACTCTCTGCCCCTTTTTTCTGTTCCTGAAATGGTTTATTCATGCTAGCAAAGGCGTTGAGAAGCCGAAGGCAGAGCTGGGTTCCTGCAGAGCCACGTCCAGAGGTGCAGGAAATTCATCCTGCATTTCAGTTCCTGTGGACTGAGCTCCCCAGGTGTCCCTGGGTGCCCCGGTCCAGCTGTGCCACACTTTGGGTGCAAGCCGAGCAAGGGATTGGCAGGTGAAGGGGTGGAGAAGCTTCGTTAAAGCCACGGGATTGCCAGGAGGAAATTCCTGCTGCACGTGCAACAGGAATTACACAAACCACCAGCCTGGCGACCTGGAGCCTCTTCAGACAGCTCCCGCTGCAAACCCTGCTTTTATTCCCTTAAAATTCTGCCTGCAGATCTGAGAGAGGGGCTGGAAATTGGTGGATCCGGCCCCTGGTGCGGCTGGAGGTGCTCAGAGCTCGGGCAGAGCAGCTGGAAAAGCTCCAGGACGCAGGGGAAGGAGAGAAATGGGCACTGATGGATTTTTTCCAGCAGTGTTTTGGGGGTGTTTCAGCAGCAGAGCAACAGAGGAAGCTCAAGGAGATTTTCCAGCCCCAGAACTGGGAGAAAAGGGATTTCCAGTGCTTTCCTGGCAATTCCTGCCTTGAGACAGGAGGAACAAACAGGGGCTGGTGCCAAGGAGCTCTGGAGCCAGGACAGCTGATCTGGCTGTGCCTGGAGCTCCTGCGCTGGCCCTGCTTCCCTCAGCTCCCCCCGGGACACCAGGACACCCATCCCTGGGCACAGCGGCCCCAGAGAGGGACAAAGCCCCGGCCTGGGGTCAGTCCATCAGCCCGGCCTCACCAGCAGCTCCCAGTCTTGCTCTGACACGGAGAGGGAGTGGCTGGGACAGGAGGCTGCAGCACAGCAGCGAGGATTTCAGGAGGTAACAGCTCCAAGCCCCGCTCCCACGGGTCCAGCCCGTCACAGGCACCGGGTGTGCTGTCAGCTCCTGTCACTGCTGGGAATGGGGCTGGCGTTGCTCTCCCAGCCCCACACTCCTGTTCCCACAGGGCTTTTCCATCACCTCTCCCTGCTCCTCCTCTCCCCCCTGTCACGAGCTGCCGCGCTCTGTTCTGTCGCCTCCCAGCAGCGTGAGCCCAAACACATCCCCACACCTACGGAAAACCAGGAGAGATTTATCCAAAGGCCTGGCTTGGATGAACATTCACCACCAGAATGATCCCTCCGCTCCCAAACTGGGATCCTCCCAGCACTGGCTGCACAAAAATATCCCCAGAAATCCTGAATGGTGACACTGGTGCTGCTTTAGTGTCCCCAGCTCTGCTCCTGGGCTGCTGCAGCTGCTCCCTGGGGTCAGAAAGGCATCAAGAGAGTGGCCTTCATCACTGGTGCTGCTTAATTACGTGCCCCTGTTCTATCCCTGAGGCTGGAAATAAATATTTTTCCGTGCCTGGTGAGGCTAAACATAGCCTTGTGCTCCATTCCCAGCTCATTCCCATTTTCATGACCCCTTCAGCACTGCTCTGCTCTTTCGTGTGCCTGTGAACACCCAGCCCTTCAGACTGTTGTGATGGGGAAGTTCTCTGGTATCGGACGGACCTTCCTTCCTTCCTTCCTTCCTTCCTTCCTTCCTTCCTTCCTTCCTT
>VZTF01006477.1:343751-374441 GCA_013397755.1 Cnemophilus loriae
CCTCTCTTCTCTTCTCTTCTCTTCTCTTCTCTTCTCTTCTCTTCTCTTCTCTTCTCTTCTCTTCTCTTCTCTTCTCTTCTCTCTCCTCTCCTCCCTGGGCTCTCCAGTCCCTCTTTCCCCAACGCCCATACAGAGCACAGACCTCATTAGGAGATAACTCAATTAGATAAGATCAGCTCTGAGAGCTCAAACAGGAACGAGCCAGCTGAGGGGGCAGCCCCTGTGCTGCTGATGAATTGAGCCAAATGTGCCTCCGTGTGTCCCTGGAGTGACATCCAGGCTGGGCAGCCCTTCCCCAGCCAGGTGTCCCAGTGCCACCCCCACGGCCCCAGAGCTGCCCAGCTGGGCCCTTGTCCTGCACCCCACCCGGCTGCTTTGTTCTCTTGGAAGCACGTTTTATTTATGGAGGGTGTTAACAGATATTGAATCCCTGCAGGGGCTCAGCTCCAGCCCAAGGAGAGGGGGAGAGGAGGAATTTCCATCTGCTACCAGTGGATACAGCAGAGGCCAAAAGAGGGCTGCCTGTGAAACCTTTGCAGAGCTGGGGGTTGGTTTTACGAAATAAAAGCCAAGGCTGGGTCGGTTCCAGGGCAGCACAGGAGTGAGGGGAGGTTACAGCAGCATTTATGCTTCTGACCTGCATTTACATTTTAACGTCTCTCACCCTCTGCAGAATCCATCTGACCGGGCTGGAACGGGAATCAGGGAACTTCCCAGAAATGCAAAACGCTCTGACTGGGAAAGAGCAGAGCACGAAATGCAGGAGCACTGCTGAGGCTGCCTGCCCCCAGAACGAAACACAAATCACTTGGGCCACTCTTTTATTCCCAGTAAGGATGTGGCTGCCCCATCCCTGGAAGTGCCCAAGACCAGGCTGGATGGACCTTGGAGCACCCTGGGACAGTGGAAGGTGAAGGGACTGGAGCATCCCGTGTGTGAGGAGAGGCTGAGGAGGCTGAGCCTGGCAAGAGAAGGCTCAGGGGATGCTGAGCAAGGGTTGATTGCTGTTCCCAGCGTGGGGATTCCCTCCAGCCTTGGCTTCACCCCCCCGCCGGGGTGCTGGAACACATTCCGTCAAAATATTTCAGATTTTCAATGGATGTGAAAGGCTCAGCAGGGCTGGAGGATGGTGGCGCCTGGGCTGGAGCCCTCCCTCTCTACCTGCTCATGACTTGGGTATTTCCATCCCTCCCCAGCTCTGTTTGCACGCAGGAGCCGCTGTGACTCCAAGGCATCTTCAATCACATTTTAACTGGTTTAAATTGCCCAAGCCCAGCCTCCTTCCAGCGGCTCCCTCCAGTGGCTGGCTCCAGGAGCTGTTTTCCTGCAAAACCCGTCATTTTTGGGAACCCTCTGTTCGTAACTGTGCGATAAACAAAAAACCCGGGCACACCTGGGCACTCGGCATTCCCGAGGTGCAGCTTGCCAGGAAACAGAATCCCCGAGGATCTGAGCTCGGGGAGCAGCAGTGAGTGGAGTTGTTTAATTGGGCTGAAATGCGAAGGGGAAGGTGTTGCAAGACAAGAGGATTTCTCACCAGAAAGCTCAGGTGGAAATCTTAATGGAAAATATTAATGGGAAATATTAATGGAAAATATTTCACAAGTTGCCATTATGAACCCACCTTAATTTTTTTTTCAGCCTGAAGCCCCTTAAAACAGGTGAAAGCTGAATCCGAGGGATATAAAACACCATAAAACACTCCTGGTTTTGCTCTGTGAGATTGCCACCATTTCCCAGCTGCAGTTTGGTGTGATGGAGATGATTCCTCAGCTGGAAAACAAGGGCCACTGCTGTAACATTTCAGTTGGAAGAAGGATGCCCTGATCCACTGGGCTGTTCCTTAGGCACAGGAATTGCCAGTGCTGATGCATTTAGCTCAGGCCCAGGCAGGTCAAAATCAATCATGTCAAAAATCCATCACCTGCACTCAGTAAGTTTTTTAAAAGGGAATGAGAGGTGCAGGCTGCAGGAATAAATCACGGCAGAACGGGGCCTTGCTTGGAAACAAACCCATCATTTGCTCCGAAAGGATAAATATGTTGTTTGCTCCGAACATTTCCGCAATATTTAACAGAAGGCTTGGCAAGGAGACAAGGCTTGGCTTGGAAAAGCTGTGTCTCGAGCTCAAAGAAATGGCATTGAGGATCAGAGCCCCTCCTCCTCCAGACCTACAGCTCCCTGTTAGCAGCTGGAACGACACCTTCGCCATGGGCAAGGCTCGAAATTGGGAAAAGGAGGATTTTTGCCTCCAGCACTGCATGGAAATGTTTCTATAAAGATCTCAGCCTGCTCCCCAAACCTCCTGCCCCAGGGGTGAATTCCCAGTGTGTCCCACACCAGGATCATCTTCCAGGGCAGTGGGAATCACCTCTCCCCTGGCACAGGAGGCTGCCAGGAACGCAGCCCAAGCGTGATTAGCTGGAAGCACATTCCCAAGCTGACAAAAGCAACGGATGCAGAACCCTCCAGCAGCACGGAGCTGAGTTATTGTAGCTGCTCGTGTTTGGTCAGAGTAAATCATCCCAGCTCTGCTGACAGCGCTGCAGCTCATCCAACCTGCCCCAGCTGCAAATTCACCCCTTTTCCTCTGCTAAACACAACACTATGGAATCTCCAGGGGGAAAAAGCGATGGAGACAGCGCTGCAATGAGAAGGATTAGGCTGAGGCAGAAGGGTTAAAAGTGAAGGGTGAGAACTAAGACAGGGATTGTAGGGATGGTCTCACATCTTCCATCAGTGCTTGATACACAGATTTTGTTTTATTTGGGGTATTTGAAAGAGGAAGAGAAAGAAGAACAAACACTGAAAGAGCAAACACTTCTTCCAAGAGTTAAACTTCCAGAGCAGCAGCTCGCTGGGGAGCTGTGCCCTGGCTCAGGCACGTGAGCCTCACTGTCAGGAGGAGATTTCCCATGGATTCAATCAGGCTCTGGGAAGGAGCATTTCCCACCTCAGCATCCCTGCAAGCCCAGGGAGAGGCCGGGAGCCCCAGCCAGAGGAGCTCCGATGTTCCCAGTTTCACAGGTGGCTGAGTGGGGATTGCAGCGGCAGAGCCGGCTCTGCCACGCCAGCCCTGCCAGGACTCGTGCTTCCCCTTCCATCCAGTCCAACTGCAGGGAAAACCTGGGAATAAACAGCGCCTGCAATGGCAAGAGACAGATTCTGTCTCATAACTCATGCCCCACTCACCTCCATTCTCCCTTTTTCATTGTAAGGGATATTTCTTTTGCCTCGCCGCTGCCAAGTTTCTGTTTTTAAGCAGCTCTCCCAATTCATCAGTGAAAAATGAATCACGGAGCTGAGTCAGCCCAGACCTCAGACAGCTGATTTTAGGATCAGCCAGGAACCAAAGTGCCTGCAAGGAGCAGCTCCACACATCCGTGTTTCCCATGGGAGCAGCCTGGATCCTGAGATCTCATCGGGGGTGTTGGACATTTCTTTGGAGTGGAGGGAGCAGATCCCATCCCGAGGGACCTCAGCCCTCACATCTGAGGACAAGCCCTTGCAAAGGCTTGTAGGATTTGTGGGAAGTTTCCCAGTCCCTGATTTGCAGCCTGGAGCTGGGTCCTGGCTTTGTTTTGCAGAAATCGCTGGTGAATCATGTGGAGTTCCTGGCGCTGGGAGGATGAGCTGGCACAGATCCCTCTGGGGATGAAGAGGGGTTTTGTTTGTGTGAGTGGCTCCTGGTTTCACTGAGCTCTCCAGCCGTCCCAGCAGGAGCAAATGGCCAAGCAATTCCAGCTGCATTCTTTCCAAAGCTGGGCTCGGGAAAGGGGAGAACAGGTGCTTGGGACAGATGCTCAGGGGTTAAAAACCCTCCAGTGCAGAGTGTGTGGAGGAGACACCTCGATCCTCACTTGGGATATCCTTCAGGTAACCTGAATTCTGCCTTGGCTCTGTGTTTGAGAGTTATTGAGACCATTCCTCTCCCACTTTTGGACAGGAAATCAGAAGCACTGAGCAGGGGAGGAAGCTAAAACTGAAACCTTGGTTATCCCAACGTACAAAGCACGAGCTGGGAAGCACCAGGCTCAAACCTTTGTCCAGAACCTCTGAATTCCTCCAGTTCCCTCCAGGGTTGTCACTCGTGATAAAGTGACCAATATGAGCCAGGAGCTGAGCAGCACAGAGAGCAGGGCATGGATGGCATTCCCAGATGGAGCAAAAGCTGAGTGATGAACAGGGAAATGTTCTCAGTGGGGCTCTTCCACCCGCAGAGTTCAGCCCAGATATTAAAAAGGAACGTGTTGGATGCTTTAGGCCAGGAAAGAGATATCAAGAAGATGCTCTGAACACGGTGCCTCATTTATCAAAGAGACAAAAGCACAGGGTACCTTGTCAGGGAGCTCTCCCCTGGGCTCAGGGAGTAGGAGCTGGATTCATATTCTGGACATGGAGCAAGGAAGGCACCAACTCTGCAGCCTCGGTGGAAAAAAGAGCTCCAGGAGCTGTGGGGAGCTGAGCCATCCCTACCCCTCTCCTGGCTGCAGGCTTCCCTCTCCATCTGCGGAGCAGGAGGCATTTGGATTGCATGTCCTGGTGATAATCCAGCAAGGCAGGCGGGTGGATTTCCACAGGAAGCAAAAGGAGGAGGAAACAGTGCCGGTGTTTAGGAGAGCTCAGAGCTGTGGGTTCTGGCAGGTGGGAGGGGTGGCAGAAGGAAGGAGTTCAGGTTTTCACAGCTTGTGGATGTGCTGGGGGTTGCTTCCATATCCGAGGAGCCCAGACAGCAGCTGGGGAAGGCAACAAACACTGAACAAAATCACTGAACAGGAATCCTGCACCTTCCCTCTGCTCGTTAAACTCTCACCCTCCAGTTACGGAGCACGATTAACCTGGACAGAGCTCAGGATGTTCTCGTGGCAGATCAGCATCAGCCTCGATCTTCAGAAAGGACACACAGCCAAATCTGCCACACCCACACGGGCCAGACCTCCAGCATTGCCACCCTGCGGGCAAATCCAGGGCGATCCTTTCTCTTGTTCCACGGGGGAGGCTTCAGACACAATCCTCGTGTTTGGTCTCGGTTGTACGAAATGAGATCTGATATTTTTTCCTAACCAAGATACTGGGGGCGTTTAAATCAGACTGTGCTGCTTTTGAGCACCTGGTTATGACTGGACACCTTTCCTCTTTCCCCAGGGATGTATTTTCCATGGATCTGGGGGCAGGGAATGCCAGACTGCAGGAGCCCTGACCCTGGGACACTGATCCCATCCCCAGCTGCCTGCCAGGCACCAAAGCCAGCAGGGAAGGATATTTAATGCGGCCCTTCGAGTATTTAAGGAATCTTTTAGGCAGCTTTGCAATTTTAAAAGGTTCTCAGTGATGCAAACACCTTTCCCTCTTGCCTGAACTCTCTGCTCGGGCTGCAGCGTGTTCAGAGCCATCTTAGCCTGACCTGATTTGAAATGGAAGCGGTTTGAAATCCCAAAATACACAAGAGAAAAGCCCCAGTGGTGGCTTAATGATGCCCATTCCCAGGTGGATCCCTGTCCCCAGGCTCAGCCTCCTCTCCCCAAAGCCCTGCTGTGGGAAGGGAGTGGTGTGGCTGTTTGGATGCTGCTGTTTGCTGATGCAAACCAGCGCTGCCACACATCACGTCCTCCCCAGGGACCAATTTGTCTGGCCCCAGCCTCAGAGCACGGCTTCACACACGCAGGGAAGGCGTTAACTGGGAGTGGGAGGCACCTGCAGCCACCTGGAGCTGCAGGGAAGGCAGGGACAGCAAAGCCACTGCGAGGTCACTGGGCAGCTGCAGCTGGGCCACGCTGCCACTCCCACTTCTGAAATGTCAGAAGGCAAAAAAACCCAACAAAAAAACCCCAAACCAAACGTGGAAAAGCTGTGTTTGTGTCCTGCCATTTGTCAGAACCCTCCTGGCAGACACGTTCTAGAAAAGGTGAGTCTTGCAAGAGAGTTCCTGGGAAAGGAGAGGGGTGAACACGACCAGCAGCATCAGTGGGGAGCAGGAATAATGCAGATTTTTTGTGGGACTTAGACCTGCCCCTTTCCCAAAGCCTTTCATCCTCTGCTTACAGCAAATGTGCCATCATCTCCGGGGCTTGGTCCAGGCTGTGTCTCCCTTCCAAGATCCCTCCCAGAACAGAGTTTGTGTTTACAACAGGGAGATGAAAAGCCAGGGGTAGTTTTCATCCCTGCCCTGCCCGTCAGCAGCATCATTAATTGGGGCTCCAGCCCTGAATAATCCCCCTAATCTGTCAGATCACAGATTATCAACATGAAAGCAAGAGCCTGAAGCTCCCCAGAAGCGAATCAATGCCTGGGCTGGAAGACTCCCCAATTAAAGGCAGGGAAAGCTGAGGCCCAGGGGGGTCAGGCTGGGAGTGACAGCGCTGTCAGAAAGGTCCTGGCTGCGCTGTCAGAAAGGTCCTGGCTGCCCGGACTGCACGCAGGCAGTTCCTGCAGTGTTTTGGGGTTTTTCCCTCGGGGCAGAAGGGTTTTTCCTCTCCCAGCAGCAGAGTCGTGAGGCCACAAGTTCAGGGCAGGAAAGGCTTCCCAAAGCTTTCTGGCTCCTTTTCTGACATCCCTGTCATCGTGTTTAAGCACTCTGTTGTAGGTGTTTATCACTTGTTTGGTGATTAACAAGTTTGCTGAAGTTAATTGGTGCCAGGAAAACCGCTGGTGGTGGCCTAGGGATGGAGGCGACACCAGGTGGAATTTCATCTTCTCACACCCATAACTATTAAAAAAAGTTTATAAATCCCTCTTTCTCCATCTAGAGACTTTCAGGAACCTACAGAAAGCCCAAAGGATTAATTAATATGCTTTGTTTTTCCTCAAGGAACAGATCAGGTTTGACTTCTTCCCTCAGAAAGAGGTGGTTCAAACTCTCCCAATCTTCTGACTTGCGGTACCTTGGAAGATGTTGCATAAAAACGACTTTGTTGTGCTTTCAAGCTGTTTCAGGCTATCGTGACAGGGTTTTTTAGGCCCTTTTAAGCCCATTCAAGGTGTCTGGTGTGGAATTGCTGCTGCTGTGCCGTGCTGCAGCTGAGGGGGGCTAACACTGTGGGATGTGTTGGGGTGTGGGGTCTGCTCCCGGACACAGCAGCCTGACTCTCCTCCGGGACCTGCAGGGGGCTTGGAGCGTTCGTGCTGCAGGGATCCCCTCCCAGCCCACTCCTGGTTCCCTTTTCCCACAGGTTTCTCCCACAGACTGTCGGAATCTTGTCTGCCTTTAAGCCTGAAATGATTGCAGGCTTCACCCTTCTCACCTTCTCCATTCCTCCTCCTATTCTTTCATTTCTTCGGCAAGAACTGGGACAATGAGAGCCGTGAACGCCACGTTCCCCTCCCTGTTCCCTGCCTTTCTCCTGGTCCAGGGGTGCTGCCTGGCCCCCCTGTGCCTGTCCCTGGCCGGGCTGGATGCAGTCAGTCCCTGGAGTTATTAAACGTCTCACCTCCCTGAAAGCCCTGCCAAGAACCTCATTTCAAAGGCCTTTCAAACACTCTTCAGCCCAGATAAGGCTTGAAGGGTGAAGAGGCAACAAAAAGCAGCTAATCCACTTAATTGCCAGGGGAAACTTCACCAGCCAAAAGAGCAAGTGGGTTTTTGGGATGACTTCTCCCCAGTCAGATCCTGGGGATTTCCAGCAGCTGCACAATCCTCCCTGCCCGTGTTTTCTGGTAATGAATACTAACGATCCTTCACTTCGGTTTTAATTGCCTGCCTATCAAGCTTTGTTAATCTTCCCCATTTTCCTTAATCTTTCATCGTGTCACTTTTTTTCTCCCCGTGTTTCTTCTGTGTTGACAAGGCATTTAAACATTTCGCCAAGCAGAAAAAGAAATAAGGGAAGAAAAAAAAGAAAGCAAGAACGAGAGAAAAAGAAATCACCCCCTTTGCATTTGGAATGCTCGTTTTCCGGATTAGAAAATAAGTGGCTGTGGTGGTATCTAATTAAAACTAATAGGTTAATTAGTGAATATTGAGATCCCCATCCTTCCAAACCAGGAAGACTGGGGGCTGCTTCAGAGTCAGACTGTTCCTAATCCAAACCATCCTTGCGGCTCAGACAGGTTTCCTTCCGGAGGGAAGCTCGCAGCATTTTAGGAGGAATTTCAGCGCGGGTTTGGTTTGAGTTTTGCTGAATGAGAAAGGTTTGGACCACAATCGTTGCTGTGGTACCAACGTCTCCTGATGTTTGTTGTTGTTTTTACCCAAGAACCACCTGGAAAGAGCCGCTCTCCCTGGGGATTTGCCATTCCAACGGGCACACGCTGAAGCGTGGCCGGCTCAATTTACTTTCAACTCAATATAAAATGAGTCAGTGCAGGAAAATGCCTGTGAGCTGAGCATACCTGGCTGTTCCCACACGGTGCTGGCCCCAGCTCTCCCATCCCTGGCCTCAGGAGCTGCCAAGTCCATCTGAGAGGTCCCCGGGAGGATTGTCCTGGCCCCAGCCCCTGTCTGGGTGTCCCTGGCTCCCAGTCTCCTCTGCCCCTGGGCGCTTCCTGTGCTGAGCAGCTCCATCAAGGAGATGCTCCCTCCTGCCTCTCTGCTCGCCCAAATGTGCTCAGACACTGCAAATCTGCTCTGCCTTGCCAGGGAGCTGCTGATGTGAGCTGATGTGAGCTGTGCCTCAGCAGATGAGAGCAGGGAGGGACACAGGCCAGGAGAGGAGGAAACAGCGCTTTTCCTTCTAGGGAATAAAAATAACTCCATGTGCAAATTGTGCAATTACAGAAATCCCACTCCAAAATCTGAGAATGGAGATCCCGTCGTTCCAAACGCATTTCTCCCTTCCGAAAACTCCTCCATGGCAGCCTCAATTACTGAGCCTTTCTCAGTGCTTTGACAGGTTTATTACTGGCAAAAACTGATGGGAAGTTTTGGGTGTCCCGTCCGCCTGCTGGAGCTTTCCAGAGCATCCTCACCTTGCTTTTTCCTACAAAAAAACAACATTATTATTTAAACGTTCTTTAAAGCAAATGAAGTAGATTGTTGTTTGAGGGCAAGGTGGCGTGGTGGTCTCAAACCAAGACCCTTGGAGCCAGCCCAGCCCGTGTGCTCTGCCCAAGGAAAAGGACAAGAATCCTCGTTTTGGAGGGATGTGAGGGAACAGATGCTGCACGAGGAGCCTGCTCAGAGTTGCTGGAAGTCAGACACTGTTTTTAAACAGGACACTAAATACCTGAAATGTGGGATTGTCTCAGCTCCCTTGCCAAATTTGCCATATTCTGGACTCGCTGTGAGGAGCTCCACAGCTTATTTGCATTTTGTGTGAAAGCAACATTTCCATCCACACTTAGGCTTTGGAATTCCCTCGCTTTGTGCCCTTCCAAGAGGAAAGAAACAGAGATTCCTGGGGCTCTCTGCATTGCTGGCCAAGAGACCTGGATTTGGAGCCACACAGAAACTGAGGGTTGCTTTGGAGACAGACACTGAGCAGCAGCAACCGGCAAAAATTAAAGTTACAAATCCTGGTTGCAGCTGCCAAAAAGTCCTTGCAGGGGAAGGATCAAGCAAGGGATGGAGAATGCAGAAATCACTGGGGAAAGGGGTGAGCTCTCCCTTCTCCCATTCCCTGCCCTGGAGATGGATTCAGGAATCACTGAGGAAGGAACTGTGCCCTAAAGAGGCTCCTGTGCTGCCCCAGTGTTTGCACAGCACTTCGATTCCTGTCGCACCGACACTCCCAGGTCCTCCTGAGTGCTCCTTCCCTGCACAGACCCCACGGACAGCCTGGCTGAGTCCAGTTTCTGGGAATGAACCCCCGGAGAGGAGAGGCTGGCAGGGGCAGGGCTGGCAGAGCTGGCAGGGAGGGGACAGGACCAGGAGGGGCTGTGAGGATGCTGCTGAGGGCTCTGCATGCAGGAACTGGGGGGAGTCTGCCCCATCCCAGCCTGGCAGCAGCTCGCAGGGAGGGGACAGGACCAGGAGGGGCTGTGAGGATGCTGCTGAGGGCTCTGCATGCAGGAACTGGGGGGAGTCTGCCCCATCCCAGCCTGGCAGCAGCTCGCAGGGAGGGGACAGGACCAGGAGGGGCTGTGAGGATGCTGCTGAGGGCTCTGCATGCAGGAACTGGGGGGAGTCTGCCCCATCCCAGCCTGGCAGCACAGAGCGCAGGAGGAACTCTGCAGAAGTGAGAAGTGGGAGGGTTCCAAATCTCTCAGAGCTGCAGATTTAGAATGAGAACATTTTGATATTTTTTTTTTTTTAATTTCTTTTCAGGAAAATCCGAGGGAGTGTTTGTGGCCAAATCCCTCCTCCGTGGAGTGTGCTGTGTCCTGACAGAGCCTGGGGGAGCACAGGGAGTGCTGCTGGCAGGGCTCTGCTCACCGGGACGGCTCCGTGCTGCGAGTGAAGCGCAGGAGGAACCCCAGCGCCAGCTCAGGCTCCCCTGGGACAGGAGTTCCGTGGGGAGCAGCGTTGTTTTCACACCTGCTGAGCCCTGAGAGACCCCCGGGTACCAGGGATGTGTCCCCAGCTGCCACTGCGTGTTGTCACCACCGGAGCCTTCCTGCAGCCAGGCAGCTGCTGCTGCCTTGATTAAACCTGCTCTGGGCAGCTCCTTAACGAGGAGTTTAAACCAGCAGCAATTACGAGCTCTTAATCCATCCCAACGTGGGAGTGGAGCAGGGTTTGCTCTCAAAAATAGTGCTGCAAACTGGGCCACAAAGCAGGGAAAGGGGAATCCTGGGAGGAGCAAGGAGTCAACGTGGGTGATGAGGATGTGGAGGGAACAGAGAGGGGAGCGAGGCTCAGCAGGAACAGCTGCCTTGAATTTTCAGCTGCTGTGGGTCAGCAGAGTGCAGAGAACGAGCTGTAATCATCTGTCAGTCTATAAATGACATTTATCAAGCTGATAGCCTGCCAAGATCCGTGATGCTGCTAAAGAAAGGGTTGAATATTCACACGAAGGATGTGGAATTTACTCCTTGCGTCTCTTCCCTCCCCAGTTTTTGGCAGCCCAGTTCTTCTGCTGCCCTCCCAGCTTTCTAACATGAATACAAAAAAAAATCTGAAGTCACCCACAGACAGGGTCCTTGTGTTCCGCAGGGAATAATGTCTGATGGCAGCTGGGAGCTTTCACGAGAAGAGAGGAAGAATTATTCGCTCTGCAGTTTGTCCAGCTTCTCGTCAGGACTGGAAAACGCAGGCACAGGTGAATGTGTCAAACCTCAAACACACCCAGTCCTTCAGCAGGGACCCCGTTCTGAGCCACCAGCACAGGAGGAACTTCCCGAGTTTGAAAAGGGAGGGGGAGTTTGCCCTGTTTCACACACACGGGGAGCAGTTCCTCGTGGTCACCTGGGGGAAATGTGTGTCCTTCACAAAGCAGAGCCACTGCAACATCCACCAGGCAAAATGTGTTCATTTCTGAGTGAAGGAGGAAATTCAGAGCAGTTAAGGATGAGTTTTGTGTTTCAGATCTTCAGAAAACGTCTAGAAAGTGTTTGCACTGATATTTAAACCCTCTACCCCAGACATCCCCAACCTTCTCTGGGTTTGGCTGCATGGAAACCTTAGTTTGGCATCTGTAAAAGAAGTGTTTCATTTCATCTTGTTGATATGCTACATTTTAATAGAGGAACGCAATCAAATAAAGAGAGATGCAAAGCCAGTTCGTATAAAAACTGAATTGATTGGTCTCTGCTGCAGCCACGTTGAGAAATAAGAGAAGGTCAGTGGTCTTAAATCAGGAGGTCCTGTCAGAGACCTCCATCTAATCCCCTAAAAGGAGGGGGCTCCCTCATTTCTGGCTCAGTACAGAAACCAACCCCCAAATTTAATTCAAGACAGGGCTCAAGCAGTGCCTGTTGGTGCAGTTGCAGCCCTAGATATCAAATCTCTTAGGTTTTAATGCCTCAGAGGCCAATTCTGCTTCCTCTGCTGAATAGGAAAGTGAAAAACAAAGGGAGGGGAGGCCACATCCTCCCCAAACTGCCATCAAATGTCAGCCGATAAAGCACCTGCTCTGCTCCTTCTCAAAAGGCAGGAAAGAGGCAATTTTACTGCTGGCCCCTACCTGGGTAGGAACCTGCAGGGTGGAGCTTCAAACCAGGGAAGGTGAGACCCGAAAAGGTGAAAAGTCACCTTCCTGTTCCACAATTATCCTCACAACAGCTGAATGTCAGCAAGGTCCTGAGACACGGTGCTGCTCGCTCTGCCAGCCTGCTCCACTTCAGCTCCTCGTGCTCCACGTCAGAGAAATTACTCAGTGCCACAATTAAATCTTCCCAGTCCCGCTGGGCCCGGGTCACAGCCTCTTCAGGAACAAGGAAGGGTACTTGGAGCTCCTCTTTAAAAAACTAAATTACATTGGGAAGTCATTGCAAATCATTATTGCTATTATTATTTATTGCTTCCCGACCTGATAAGGTGTGCATGATCTGAATGCTTTCAAATCCTCCCTGCACTGAGAGATGAGTTCTTGCAGGCCAGGAGTCTCTGGGAGGAAGAACACATTAGGAAACGCCAGTTTTATTGCCAGTCCTTTGTTTTTTCCTCCCTGAATGGGTTCTGCGAGCTTTGCATTTATCATGTGGGGGGAGAGGCAATTAAAACCCAGCCATGGAGAGGTGAGTATTGATGCTATAAAACACAGCTAAGGAGAAGGCAAGATGGATCTCCCTGCTGCTTCCTCAGGCAGGAGGGGAAGAGGGATGCTCCGTACTCCTTGGCAGAAAATGGGATCTCACTGCCAGCCAGGAGATGGATGTCTGGGTGCACAGCAAGGATTTGGGCCCAGAAAAGGCATTTCCAGGGGAAGGCTCCTCTCCGCCCCTCAGAACTGCCCCAAACTGTCCTGGGGTTGGGTTCCTTGTGCCCATCTCAGCTTGCAGAAGGCAGCTGGGCTGCTTTCCCACGGAAACTCTCCGCCAGACAAGGAAAATAAACCTTTATCAAATCAGCATCTCCGTGTGCAGATGAAAAACAGTCCAGGCCCACAAGGTGTGGGGGAGTCATTTGTCAAGTATTTGAACCATTTAAGGTGTGGAGGATTAAGTGGGTCACCGCCACAAGGCTGAGCACTCCCACCTCTCCACCTTCCCCTCGGATTTTCCTGCTGCTCTCTCGGGTGTTTCCTGCAGAGCCTGGCGCTGCTGAGCCTCTCCCAGCTCGACAGTGCCCGTGATGGCACCTACAGCTTTGGGAACATTGTCCAGAGCTGCTCTCCGAGGGGGCACAGGTGGGACACACACGTTCCCCCAGGTCCTACACAGCTCTGCTGGTTATCCGTGTGTTTATTGCTTGCGAGCAGAGAGCCGCGTTCCTTTGGTTCTCCGGCGCAGCAGCGATCTCTCCCTCCCCAGCAGCGTTAGCCCCGCTCTCAGACGCCTCGCACTCCCCGTGGCTGCTGCAGCTCGGCTGCCAGCCCTCCCATCCCGTCAGGAGTGTGTGTAAACAGCTCCGCTCCCTTGGAGCTGCATCCCCACATCAGTGCCTGTGCGTTCCCCCCAAGCCCTGCCAGTTTCCCTGCTCCAAAATACAGGAGCTTTTCATCCCCCCGCTGCTGCTCGTCAGGGTTTGTGGTTTGTGTTGCTGTCGCCGTGGCTGCAGCGTTCCCCGGGGCTTCTCTGATCCCCAGCCCTGACAAACACTCCCTGAGACACAGAGCCACCTCAGCACGAGCTGTCACTGCCCTGAGGACACCCGAGCACACCTGCAGCTCCAGAGGGAGCCTGCTGCACTGCAGGCGTGTTTCCCCAGCGCGCCAGGAAAGCAGCTCAGATGTGGCAGGGAAGAGGAGCTTCAGAGCTCGGAGCTTGTTTTGTGGCAAAAACACTTTGCTGGTGCTCTCAAAAGCTTTTCAAAGGCCTCCTGTGAGGACATCAGGGTGTTCTGAGAGTTTCTGGTGCTTCTTTGGTACCTCTGGGGTGGGCGATGAGCAACCCAAAAGCAGAGCTGGCAGCAGTGACACTGCCCCCGATGCTTCCAGAGCCCGGCTGGCGATGCTTTAGGTCAGAACTCCCATTCCAGCTCTGGCCCCTGGAAAAGCATCCAGCTCCTCTGAGCCTGCGTCCCCTTTCTGTGCCATGGCACAGCTCCTTCCTGTGCCTGCCCAGAGCCCGGGGCTGTCCCCGTGTCCCAGGAACAGGCCCTGCCCTCCCGCGGCTGCCAAGGGGGGCTGTGACGTGGGAAAGAGCTCTGAGCCGGCCTTTCTCCCTGCCTGGGAACTCGGGCAGGGCCAGCGTCCCACTTGACACCCGGAGAGAAAAGGCACAGAAAGGAGATGGGATTTGCTCCAGGTCACACAGCGGAGCAGTGGCCAGGAACAGGAGCCAGCTCCCACTTCCCTTCCCAGAGCCCTGTCCCCCCTGTCCCCCCTGCTCCCTGCGGGTCCCTCCAGCGTGGGCTTTAATCACCAGACCGTGTTTGTTTTCATGGCCGTGCATTCCTCACGCCCACACGATATCGGATCCTCTTTGCCCTGCTGGGCCAGGTGGATGGACAGCAAGGGGAAAATTGTCTCTTTTCCCCAAGCCTTTTCCAAGCTTCCTGCTCGACTCCAGCACTGAGAATTTCCTTTTGTGACCCCTTGTCCCACTCACCCTCCCTCGTCCTGGGGGAAAGGAGACCTGCAGAGCGTTTAAACCTGAGCTGGCAGGCGGGAGATGCAGGGCGCTGTCTGAAGGACACACAGCGAAAAGGGACTGAAATGTGCAGAGCGCTGACGGGAGGGAGCGAGGAAAAGCAACCCCTGTTCCCAGCAGGAGGATGCAGCAGTGTGTCACTGTAACTCAGCGTGATGGGTGCTGGAAAGGCCCTGCACTCCTTTAGCCCACGTTTGAACTCTGGGGAGGAAGGGGCTGACAGCCTCCCTCGCTGGGTTCTGAGCAGGAGTTTTTATTTGAAGTGCAGCACCTTGTGCAAAAAAGGCTTCCTGCACCCCCAGCAGCAGGGACAGGAGGGGATTGGGGTTGGTTTTGACACGTGCAGGGCCAGGAGGCTCCAGAGAACAGAGTACCAGGAACCACAGGCTGCAGCCAAGGCAAGGAAATGATGTTTGAAAGCAGGAAACACCGAGGGAAGCAGAGAGGTAATGGAGCAGGGCAATATCAGCGACTGACAGAGCCTCTGCTGCTTCCACTGCTGACACTGACGGACGTGACATGGAGCAGAGTGTGCTGTGTCCCTCTGGGATCAGGCCTGGCACGGAGACCAGGCAGTGCCTGACTGTCATTTTTAAGCATTTCAAGATTTGGCCCTTAAACTCTCAATTGTGGGAGTCTTCAATTCAGTAATTGGATGTTTTTAATAACATGAGATATTAGGGGAAAATCCTTCCCCATGAGGGTGGGGAGGCCCTGGAATGCATTTCCCAGAGCAGCTGTGGCTGCCCCTGGATCCCTGGAAGTGCCCAAGGCCAGGCTGGATGGGGCTTGGAGCACCCTGGGATGGTGGAAGGTGTCCCTGCCATGGCAGGGGTTTGGAACTGGATGAGCTTTAAGTTCCCTTCCCAACCCACCCATCCCATAATCCCATGATAATAGATCCTGTCTAGTTTCCTGTCAATATTTTCATCTCTCCTCCATTGATTGTGCAACTCTGCGGGCTGGGTTACCCTGACAGCCACCAGCAGCTCCTGCAGGACTGCCAGGCCACAAGCAGGGAGGAAATCCAGCCCCAGCCACCATTCCACCCCAGTTCAGTGCTCAGGGACTGTGGGAAGGAGGAATTCTGCTCCCGGGGAGTCACAGATCAGCAGGAGAGCTGTGCCATGACCACCTCTGCAAGGGCAGCTCTGCCCGTGCAAATCAGGAATTTCATGATCCGGAGAGCGGTGGGAAGTGGCACTGTCTGCTAGCCAGAAACCAGAGGCACAAAATGCTTTTATTTCACCCCTGGAGGGGAACCTTGGCTCACTGTTCATGTGCACACAGGTTGATCTCCACATGGGGGGAGTTTAACTTCACCCCCCTGCTGCACCCGTGTCAGATCCTTGTGCTCTGCACAGTCCGACAGCTCGGGGAGCCTGCAGGGAAACCTCTCATCCACAGCACTCCCTGAGGAGAAGGACCTCAGAAAAGAGGCAGGAAAAGTGCTCAGTAGAGCTGAGGACAGTTTTCAAGAGGTACTTTGAGTCAACAGCCTGCCCGGGGCAGTGAGGGGTCCCCATCCCTGGAGGGGATTAAAAGGGTTTGGATGTGGCACTTGGGGACTTTGGCAGTGCTGGCAGAACTCGATGATCTCAGGGGTCCTCTCCAATTTAATGATCCCACGGTGAAATCACAACCCAGCGACAGAAATACGGCAAAGCACTGGAATGCCAAGGAAAGATGCTGCTGGAATTTCCCTGCTTGGCCAAACAAAAGAAACAATGGAATTACCAGAATGTGCTCTTGAATACCCTTAAATTAATGAATTACAGGTACAGGAACTACAGGATCACCCCGGAGAGGGGGAGGATGCCCTGGAAGTGCTGCTGCCTCCAGCCGTGGGTGCCCTTCCTGCCCCTCCCTGGCAAACGGCCACCCCACAGCGAGCAGATCCCACAGGCTCTGGTACCAGAGCATCCCAGCCTGAACAAAGAAAACCCGGATTTAGCCCAGCTGAGCCGAACTTCAGCTGTGAGACCAGTGCCACATCGCCATGGCAACAGCAAGGCCTGTGCTGGGGGGGGCCTGACTGCTCTCCAGCCTTCGTCCCTGGTGGGTTAAACCATCGCTTTTCCATGGAATCACAGCACCACCGAGGCTGGAAAAGCCCTCTGAGACCATCAAGCTGTGCCCAGTCCCCACCTTGTCCCCAGCCCAGAGCACTGGGACACCACGTCCAGGACACCTCCAGGGATGGGGACTCCAGACCTCCCTGGAGGTTTTCACCAAACCCAGAATTTCCTGTGACGATAACATGGGATGGGGGCATGGGAAGAGATCTTTGGAGAGACGGAGGCATTAAGGGAGTCCTGCATCCCTGTCCCTGAAAGATTCGGGCTTGTAAAAACCTCCTGGTGTAGAAACCTTGGCTTTGGAGGCGCCGAGCGAGCGAGGATGGAGCTGCTGTCACCACACCCGCGTGGTTTTGTTGTGGCAGGGGGAGCAGGAAGCGGAGCCAGCAGGCTTTGAAGCTCCCTCAGAAGTGCGTGGATTCCCCAGGGATGGGCTCCTGCAGGTGTTCCCTTTGTGCCATCAGCTGCCACGCTTTGGAACCGAATCAAAGCCAGGAGGATTCTACGGAGCTCACTTTTATATCCTCTCACTGTCTGATCACAACGTGTTCAACTGGGAATTTAGGCCAAAATTGCCTTTTAACAATAGGAAAGCTCCACGTTTTCCCGAGAAAACCTCCAATCCTGGTGCTATCAAACCCAGTAAATTGGATTTGTCTCCTGGATGCAAATGGCAGCCACCCGTCGCAGTTAATTGCGAGTTTTCCTTGCAGGCTGTAAGTGATGGAATCTCGCTACAAAAGACATTTCTGATGTAGGGTGCTCTGTAAATATTTATGTTCTTTCAGTGGAGGAATGCCTCGCAATCAGACAAACCACACAAAGGCAAATGAACTCATCAAAAGGAACCACAACTGAAATGCAAACATTATAAAAAAAAAGGGGGAAAAAAGCCTCTCTTCTGAGAGAACTCCGAGCCCAGGTGGTGCTGGGGGTTTTCCTCAAGAGAGGATCTTTTTTTCTAATCTGCAGGTGCTTCCAGATGATGAACAGGATGGGAAATCTGGCCCAGTCCACCTTGAATCTCAGGATTTAATGGAATTTCAGTGTTTTGTCAGGCACAAAGGCTGTAATTACCGACCAAGACATAATCACCACTCACACTCAAACACTCCAACTTTCACCCGTGTCTTTGGTAAACTTCAGACCTGCTCTGAGACAAATATTTTGCCTCCAAATCACAGTTTACACCCTTTAGTCCCAAATGTTTGGTAACAGCAGGAAGGGAAAGTCTGTGTTTTGTCAGTTAAACGTTTCTTTATTTCAGCCTCGTTTTTTAACACTATCAGCTAATCTCCAGCACCAAAACAACGTTGGAACTTTGTCAGGAGTTTGCTGCTGATATCCAGAAATATAATTGCATTTATTTATCTCCCACCTCCAAATTTGAATGGGTTTTTTTTGCCTCACAGATAACAACAAGGACACAATGGGCCATAGATAGGCTGTAAATGGAAAGTCCCGGTTTTCTTCTTTCTTTTGAGCTCCTTTTGGGACAAATACGAGCAGCACAGTAGGACCAGGATTGCAGGAATGTCACGGGAAAGCTGATGGGTGAGCCCAAATCTTGTGTCCCTGCAGCAATTCCACCCTCACGGTGCAAATCAGAACTGCCCTTCCCTGCCAGGAGATTTTGGAAAGAATGGATTTCCAGGGCAAAATACAAATGCCCTGCAGCAGACCACTGTTCTTCCCTCAGTTTAGGACCTTTTCCTCACGCGCCATCACCCTGCACACCTCAGAGCCCGCTCCCTGGCGGGGCAGCCTGTGCTGGGGGAATCGGAGTTTGGCGGAGCAGAGCTGGGGTACCTTGGATCACTCAGACCCCGGGGGAACGCCAGGAGCGCTCTCAGGAGCTCTGGAAGGGGTTTGTGCAGCAGAGCTTGGGGTGTAAGAGCGCGGGGAGGTGGGGGAGCCCCCAGGAGCAGGACACGGTGCTGTGGCTCTCCAGGAAGCCAGAGCCTGGCACAGCCAGTGCTCGGGAGCTCCAGAAGCCCCCGGAGCTGGCAGACACTGAAACGAAGCTGTCAGCCCCTGCCAGGCTGGGGTGAACCC
This sequence comes from Cnemophilus loriae, assembly GCA_013397755.1. Lineage (NCBI taxonomy): Eukaryota > Metazoa > Chordata > Aves > Passeriformes > Corvidae > Cnemophilus > Cnemophilus loriae. The sequence goes on from VZTF01006477.1 coordinate 362,453, forward strand.
TGGCTGGGGCTGCCCGGCCGTAGGCAGGCGGGGAGGGAGCTGCAGCCCTTCCTCCAGGAGCAGCTCGGCAGCGTCTCCTCAGGGATTACAATTCCCGAAGCTGCCACATCCCAGCCCAGGGCCAGAGCTGAGATCTCAAAGCACAGCCGAGTGAGTAAATGATGCAGGGGATGTGTTTTCCTGCCCGCAATCACCTCCAAACACTTCAAACCGTGCACCAGGCGAGGCCGGAACAGCCCAGAGGGTCTTGGATCGTTGCAGGGATCTGCCAGAGCCAGAATCCTCCTCTCCCAGAAGAGGGGCACAAAATCAGGATCGGGGAAGAAAGGGCTCCTCAATTACTGATCAAAGCCGTGGCTGGAGCTCCTGCCTCCCAAAGCCGTCCCTGCTCCCCCTGCAGCCACCAGCACGCTCCAGGCGAGGAGTGGAGCTGGGAATAACAACGGGAATGGCTGCGGAGCAGCAGAACGCGGCTCAGAGCAGCTCAGCAGTGACTCGCTCCTCAGCCAGGAGAATCCCTTAACCCATGCAGTGTCTGTAGCTCACAAACATCTTTCCTCTCATTTTCAAGCTGCTGCTTGGCTGCTTTTGCCATTGCCCTTCCTGCCAGTGAGCTGCAAATCCCAAACGCAAAGCTCCAACCCCTGAGCCCTCCACCAGAGCGCCCCTGGCCAGCCCATTCAGGTGTGGGCTCACTGGGAGAGGGTGAACCCTGCTTGTTCCAAAGGGCTTCCAGCTATTTGCTAGGAGAAAGCACCAATGTGGGGATTCACAGATGTGCCAGGGCATAAATCAGCAAAAAACAGAAGAGAAAAGGCGAAACATGACTCCTAAAAGGGCTCTGCAGCAAGGAGGAAGGACGGGAAATTATTTCAGTACCTTCATGAGAAGATTCCAGCAGCAGCAATTCCCATTGTTCCCACAGCAGAGCATCCTGGCAGCTTCAGTGGAGCCCAGCGCTCCACCAGCGCAGTGGGAACTTTTTGTTTGCCCCCAAAAAGCAAACAAAATTTGCCCCTTTGAGCTACCCCCGCGTTCAGTGCAGCCCTAAGATTTACACAGCTCCGAGAGCCGGGTGGGAGCTGCCCCATCCCACCTTAATCGTGGCTGCTGGAGCGGCAGGAGCCTCGGCTGCAGCTGCTTGCAGTAACTTTTTTGTGTGCCTGTGGTAAATCCGAGCAATTTTCTGCTCTAAGCACCCCCATAATAACACAGCAAAGTTCTGGCTCAGGCAACTGTTTGGAGTTGGGTTTTACTGCCAGGATGCAGCTTGCTTGTAACAAATCCCGGACTTTTCCAAGTTGGCCTCTGTCACTTTCTGCTGAGAGAGCGAAACCTTTCATTTTTAATTCCATTCTGGGTTTTTTTTCATTGTTTTTTATTGGTTTCTCTGGAAAATAAGACAACTCAGTCAGGGAATGTTCGAATGGAAATCATTCTTGCAGAAAGTCTTGCAGATTTGCAGGAGGTTAAACCAAGGAAAATTGGGAGCCATTATCTTCCCAATGCCAGAAAATGTGTTGCCTGAATTAATGGCCGATTTCAGGAATACACGCAGTAACGCCATACATCAGAAATGAGAAGCTAAATTACCAGCAATAGCCCCGTTCTTTATTAAACACTTTGGCTAATTAGTCTGGGAACATTTCACAGGCTGGGGCACTGTGAAGAACTGCAGAAGGTCACAGCAGAAGGCAGCAGGCGATGGATTAGTGAGCACCAGGACTCAGCAGGTCTGTTCAGCCTCTGAAACCCGACTGCCTGAGCTCCCCAGCCCCGTTTTTTCCACCTGTAACCACATAAAATAAAAGTGAATAATGATTATTATGGTGAGGAGACCATGAGAATTGTTCTTTCTGAAGAGCCTTATGGCTGCAAGTCTGAACTGAGAACCAGCTGCGCTGAGTTTGAGTAAATTCACAGCAAAACCACGTTCCATGAACACCCTGGGCCGAGTTTGCTGTGGGGGATTTATCCGGGGCAGCCACTGGAGCAGGGAATGCTGCTGGATGTGCAGGGGACAGGGAGCCCACACCGCAACCTCCTGCCTCCAACAGACCGGGGGGAATGATAAATTCATCCGCTTTTACAGAATAAAGTGGGAATTCTCTGGTGCCGCTGGCAGCAGAGGGTTCGGAGCTGCGGGTTCTCGCAGGCTGAAGCTCACGGCAGGGGGAGGGAACCTTTGTCAGCCTGCAGAGCTTTCGGTAGTGATGGCAATGCCACCTTTTGCCTCCATCTGTGGCCCTGCCGTCACCCTGACGGAGCGCAAGCCCCGAGCTCTTCCCTTCCTGAGCCACCGCCGTAAATTAGCGGCATTAAAGCTCCCCTAATGTGGTACATGACAAGTGTGGTGTTGATACAACTCCCCTGGCAGAGGCCCAAGCCAGGTAATTACCCTGGGCCTCCCTGCGTTCGCTCGTGGGCAGCGCCGTGAGCGCTGCCTGTGCTGGTGCCGGCAGCTCTCGGAGCCCTCCCAGGCCACCCCGCACACAAACGCGACACCTCCGAGGGTTTTCCCCCTTTCCTTTTATGAAAACGTCTTTGATTTCCAGTGGTGTCTTTGCTCAGGGATCAGCGTTCCAGGGAGGGACGTGTCAGAGCCCCCATCTGGGATTGTTTACATCCAGCTCTGCCCTGACAAGGGCTCTTTGTGGTGCTGGGGGTGGAGGGGGACAGCAGGGAAAACGATGCCTCTATTCATGGGTGAGCACCAATTTCCAACTGGGATTTTACTCCAAAAAGGCCAGAAATACAAAATTACTCCTCAAATTAATTAAAAAAAGAAAATTAGAAATCAGGCGAAATTAGAAATCAAAGAAATTAGAAATCAGGTGTTGCTGTACAAGAGATTGTTTTGCGAAAAAAACCCAAAACAACAAAACAAACAACCAACCCTGGGGCTGCATTACAGAAAAATATGGTGAGTTGTAGTTTTAGCTTAAATTCACATGAATCAGATATTGAACCAGAAATCCGGGGACAAATTCCATAAATTATTGCTGAAAATTATTTTTTTCGTCGTGAAGTCAAAAAAGAGTGAGAGAAAAAAAACCCTAACAGTCTCAGTAACAATTTTGTCATGTGGCTGATCATAAATGTGATTTTTCCCCTGCTCTAGAAAGGTGCCCAGTGTCAGCTCACCACACCTAACCCTGTGTATCCCTTAAATAAACTGGAAGCACAGCACAGAAGCATGAAACAGAACCTTCTGCTATTGGATTTGCCTTTTATTTGCTCCATTTGTTCTGTGATTTATACGGAGAGCACAATTTGGAAGATTGCATTGTGCCAGCAGTGAGACCACACATCCTTTATGCCAAGATGAATTATTTTGCAGCCTTTTCCATGCTGGTAAATCATCAGTGGGGGCAATGGGCAGAAGATGAGCCTGTGATTAAGCAGGATTTTCTTTTTCATGCAGATTCCCCAATTTTGAAACATTTTTTGATTACATCATAGAAAGTACTTCAGGGAAAAAAATGTCTTTTGTTGTAGAGAGAGTGGAAGGAGCACTGGAGGTGTCGCCCCAGCCCAGAGGGACAATCCCTGCCCTGCTCCTGTGGCCACGCTGGTTTGGATGGAGCATCTCTGCCAGGGAAGAGATTCCCTGGAGTCAGGGACTGAGTCACGCAGGGTTTAAATCCAGCTTGGATTTGGAGAGCTCAGGATCGCTGTCTACAGCTCAGGGAAAGAATGTCCCACTCCCTGAGGGGAAAAAACGTCCCACTCCCTGCCCTGTGCTGCTCCCTGCCAGAGCTGCAGCCAGATGAACGCCCCTGCCTGTGGTGTTCCCGAGCTCTGAGCCATGGCTGAGGGGTGAGGCAGGGTGGGGAGGCTGAGGGGACAGGGCCAGGCTGGCTCCGGGGGCAGCAGCGTCCCCTCCTGCCAGCAGCACAGCCGGGGCGTCGCCGAGGGCAAAGCGAGGAAGGTGCTGGGTGGATTTGAGTCTTCCCAAGGCTTGTCAGGCTGGACGAGCTGCCAAAACCTTGGCCAAAAGCAGAGCAGTATAATACAAACTCTGATTTATCAAGTGTTTCTCACTTTAGGGAGGTTTTTGAGCCTCTACCCTTTTGTTTTATTTTGTTTTGTTTTGTTTTTTGAATTTCCATCTTCAATGGCATACACAACTTGACAGACATAACACAGAGCTTCAACAAGAGCGAGAGGAAGAAGAGCCCCAGAAGAAAAGGAGTTCATGGAGTTTAAAAATGCAGTTTAAGTGTTCAACAAGTGTCCTGCAGGAAGATGCACATTCCACATGCATTTTAAAGGTCCTACAAATAAACAGTTTTGCTCCCTCTGCTGCATATTTTGATCTTGGGAGTGAAGATAGGAAATAGCAGCCTGACCCTAGGACAGAATCCCTTCCCTGCAGGATCAGAAGGCTCTTTTGTAGTGGGATTGTTTCAGAAGTGAAGCTTGGTCAGACACATAAGATGGAAATTTGAAATATCGTCAGTGATTTCCTTGGCCAGTGCAACAACTTTGCTGAGTGTTTGAGTGTTTATAAAGTGAATGCTGATGTCAGAGTTAACCCCGGCACAAACGGCTGTGTTTAATGGCCTGCTGCTGTGGCTGCATCTGACTCTCAGCCACGCTGGGAATGAGGTGTGTTGTGGATATTGATTAGCCCTGGAATCATGAGTCATTTCCTCTGATCCACTGCTGAATGTTAGCGTGCCCAAGGGGCTGGTTGAGGCTTCAAAAAAAAATGGAAAATACAAAGGGAGTGTGGGCTGTGGAACGGCAATGACTTCCATTCAAAAAAACATCTTTGCAGAATAGCTTGGCTTGGAGCAGGAAAATATTTACATCCCTTCTAATCTGGAACTGGAATAACAAGAAACAAACCTTGAAATGGCAAAAAAAGGGGGCAAGATCCCACAGTTCCAGAGGCTTTGTAACATTAAATACACTTGAAAGGACAAATCACAGCTTAGGTTCTAATTGCTCACATTATTGTAATGGAGCTTTTGGAGAAGGGCGTGAGGGAGAGACGAGAGAATGTTTTGTTGTTCTTTCATTTATTTCTGTCCTACTCCTTTCAGGACTGGCCTTGTGCTCCATGGTTTGAGCTGAGGCTCGGGAGCTCTGCTTTCAGCTTCCTTTTGGCCACAGGTTTCCTGCAGGGCAGCACAAGACACCTCACTAAATCAAATTCCTGGATGTGTGCAGCTAAGGTGACTTTGTTTTGCCTGCTTTGGCTGTGTCCTGAGCAAGGGCTGTGCTGTTAAAATGCCCCGAGTTTGGGTTTACAAACAAATAAGGACTTGAGGAAACCAAGTTTTGTAAAATGAGAAATTTGAAATTATAAAGGAAGGTGCTGAATCTTGCCAGGGCTGCTGCAGGAGTGCAGGGAAGCTGCACGAGCTGAGCTGTATTTAGGGGTGATGATGTTTTTGTCTCAGGAGATTTATCAAGACAAGTTATGGGCCCTAGGGACCCCCCTGACTGCCAGCGTGGTGTCTGTCCCTGGTTGTCCTACCTGACTGGGATCAGAATCTCTCCAAAGAGGATCCTGAGTGATAGCAAGGCTTTTTTTGTTGTTTTTTTCCCCTTCCATAATGAGCACAGCCCTTCTCCAAGAGAGGCTGGAGCAGCTGTGCAGATGGCAGACATCTGCCAGAGAAATGCATCATCTTCCATCATCTGGCACCGCTCCTGCCAGCGCAGAACCACTGATTTGTTGCCCAACAATTCCTCATCAGAGATGAAACTTGTGTGAAGAGAGCTAAAGCCACACTGAAGATGTTCTCCTGATCCCATCTGGATGGGGTGGGTGGCATTGATGCCAACCTGAGACCTCCTAACCCTTACATGTAGATAAAAACCACCACATCTGTTATTGTTGAGTGCTTTAAATGAAGTACCTGTCCATGGAGCAGCACCTTGTGTTCGGGAGATCATTTAATATCACCCTAATTCGGATTGGAGCCCAAGAGCAGCAGCAATAAAAACTAAATCTAAAAATTAAGGGGAGATCCACGAGACAGAGCTCTGAAAATCGTGGTCAGGGTGGAGGGGCAGCAGCTGCACTGGGGGCTCTGGGTGATGCTCACAGGTGAGCTCAGGCCCCCAGACTGGTGATGGCAAAGATTAAAATCCAAACGTGGTGCCCAAAGGTTTCATGGCTGGATTTGGACATCCAGATGTGCCTGGGAAGCTGCCTCAAAACAACCTGGGTGTTGTAAATCCCAGAGCCTCCATCCAGGCTTTGGTAACAAAGCAGAGGATGTATTCAGTTCCAGAAAAAATGATTTTTGCCTCAACAGCAAGAATTTTCCAGGATCTTTTTCTTTCTCACTGCATTTCAGCACCATCTTAAGACCATTATGTAAAAATAGAAACACTCCTTTACTCATATTTTTATCCTCTCCATAATATTTTTAGAGAAATGTGAGGCTGACATAACACAGAATCAGAGAGTGAGGTTCTGTTACAAGTTTTATTCTTCTGTGCCTGAAATCCAGTCACAACCAAAGAATGTTGGGGAAACATTCAGCTCTGCTCTGGGCTGATTTAAAAATGGAATTATTCCTTTTCCTGTTGGAATGACTGTCTACCTGCCTGCCTCGTGGGCAATCAGCATAATCCTGTTTAGCTGCCTCTCAGCGAGAGGAAAGTTTAAAGCACAGTTCTGCTCCAGTGGATTCATCTTCTGGAGCTCCGACTGGCAAGGAGCTCCCTGCGGTAGGGAAAGAGAGGAGCAAAAAGTTGCAATTTACTCTTTTTTTTTGGCCGTTTTTTTGGATAGCTCTTTACTTTTGGGGGATGGGGGAGCCTTCATTAAGTTTCTGAGTGAGTGCACTGGTCGTTGATGCTTTGGAGGCAGTTCTGTGGGGTGCATCTGCTGAGCGTGGGGCTGGCGGCGCAGCTCCGTGTGCAGGGAACGGGGTTCCTCAGAACTCTCACATGTGCCTGAACACTCCTGCCAGGCATATTTATACTTTTTAGAATCAAAGCAGACGGAGGGATGGGTTTTCTCAATTAAAACAATCCTTTATTGCTTGCTACCACGAGACACGCTCTTGTTTTAGTCTCCTCTGTGCTAATTTTGCACACACTGGTTTTACACTTGCATTAACCCACATGATGTGATGGTGGGGCTTGGAATGAATATTATTATAAATAAAAGCAGCAACTAGAACAGCTGTTCTTTTAAAATAGCCAGGTATTAGCGATGCTGATGTCTGTTATTTAGAGGCACTTGGTGATGGAGGTGCTTTAAATACCTTTAATGTTTTAAATTAAAACAAAAACCAGTGGCACCATGGGAAGAGCGGAAGAGAACAGTCAATTAATCCTCATGTACTTCTTACACCCCTCTTAATTTCTGTGATTCTGCTCATCTGAGAGTCCTTTTCTCCTCTGAATTGAAGCACCAGAGTTGACTGGGTAGGTTAAAAATATTAAAATGATACATTTACTGCAGTGTGGAATGGTTTTATACGTGGAAGCGTGCACACGAAATTTAACATTTTAGCTTCAAGCATGGAAGATTTCCTTTATTCCCACATCTGCCAGGTGACTTCCAGGAATGCCATCAGCTGGGTGCCATGTGAGCTGTGAGTCAGGCTGACAGAGCATGGCCATGACGTCCCTTTCCCTGGATATTTCCATGCCTAACAGCTGCCACATCCATATTTTCACAGCTCTGGGCGTGGAACCGTCCCCTGTTTGTGGCAAGCAGAACTCCAGGAGAAATGCAGGACCAAGGTTGGTACGGACATAAAACACAGAGGTTTTGAGTGCCCAGATTCTGAATTTCTGGGCTGTAATTTTACCTCTCCAGTTCTGATGACTTCACCCTCATTCCTATGGTTTGTGACATCACCAGAGCCCATGAATATCTTTGTGAGCCACGCTGTCTAAACAAGGAAAGGGAGATACTCTTACTTTTCTTCTATATTAAGACTTTCAAAAATAATCTGTGACAAAGAGAGGGATGTTTCAAGGGCCTATCTCTGCTTTTATTGCCTGCCTGTGAAGAATATTGATTCGAGGTCATTTTGCATTATCCATCATCATCAACATCTGCAGAGCAGGGAATAATCCCCCTCTGACCAGGGGGAATCCTGAGCTGCATTCCCTAATTACGCCCCTTTTCCAGAGCCTACAAACAAGGGAGAACTCTGCTTCGTGGCTTACAGATCTGGGTCTAATATTTGTGAAATGCCTGTATAGTTAAAATTCACTTCTCTTATATTTGCATAGCAAAAGTGGAATTAATTTGACAGATTCCACTGCTGCTGCTTTTAAATGTGGCAGAAAACTTTGAATTTCCTGCTCCCTTTTATGCCAAGTACCCAGTGAAGTCAATAACTGAAACTTGCACTTCAGTTATTGATTGATGGGATTTTTTCCCCTTTTCATTTTATATATTAACAAAAAGAAATGCACAGGCATGGCCCATAAACCTCTGCTAATGGCCAAAAAAAAGGGAAATGTGTCAGATAATGTACTTGGAGCACCTCATTCGATTTGGATATGCCTGGGACTCGTCTCCGTTGGATTTTCATCATAAAATCCATGATTTTGTTTTTAAATTACTTGGAGGCTTAAATTCAGGCTAGACATTTGGTGTCTTTGCTCTGGGAAGTATTTTTAAGAGAAAAGCCCCTGTTTCTGGAATTCTGCTACAGGTGAAACAATTCCTTCAGGTTCCCCTTAATTCTGCCCCATCCCCGAGCTGGAGGGGGTTCAGGGTGATTTTTCCTCTGCTGAATTCCATGTGAGTTCTTCCCTCTTTTCACCCTGGGAGTTAAAACTCCCACATCATGGACTAAAATATTGTTTAATAGGAATAAAGATCTGCTGGTATCTCCAGCACAAACAACCGCTCCCCCCCAGTGCACAATAATTCGTGGGATTTGTTGTGTGCGATATTCTTCCTTCGCACATCCTTCTGTTCCAGTTTTTGGGGATGTCAGCTTGCAGGGAAGAAGAGCTGCCTTAACTGATGGAATGTTGTCTCCAAGACTGTTGTTTACCACCGAGGAATACTCCCGCTTTGCAAGTATTTTATTTACTCTTTTGTTGATTTTTGTGGAGGAGATGACTGGGATTTCATGGAAACCTCTCTGTTGGTGAAATTGTGTCCATACCAGCCTGTGGACTGCCACAATCCCTTATCCTGGATGCTCTAAAGGTCATTTTTACAAGGTCACAGGGACACCTCCCTGTAGCCCAGGGTGCTCCAAGGTGGCCTTGGACGCTCCCAGGGATGGGGCAGGCCCAGCTGCTCGCCAGGGCCTCGCCCCTCGCAGGGAGGAATTCCTCCCCAGTATTCCATTCCAACACCCCTCTCTAAGGCTGAAGCCATCCCCCCTGTCCTGGCACTATCTGCCCATGTACATCGAAAAAAAGGTGTGGTGAAACCCTGCTTCGGTCTCTGCTGGAGCTGCCCTTTCCAGGCCAAGCTCATGGAGGTTTAATCTGCTAAATTTGTGTAATAATTGCTGCAAACTCAGTACCCTTCACAGTAAGAGAAAATATATCTAATATGTAGAATTCAGCTAATTCTTTTCAGGATAAAGAGGTGTTTTTTTCCTGAGGATTTTACCCCAAATACTCTTAGGGCAAGGTTGGCTTTCTGCTGCAAGATGGGCGTGGGCATGGCCTGAAGAAAATTAAATTGCTATTGGCATTTTCCTGGCTGAGTGCTGTTACCCCGGGGAGATGCAGAGCTGTTTTGGGGAAACACAGTTTGCAGGGCAGTGGGATGAACTGGTGTGAACTGGGAGAGCAGGAGGCACTGGGGTGTGTTGGAGCAAGGTCGTTCCAGCAGATGATCAGTCCGAGATGAGGCCACCCCAGGGCAGCAGGGAAGGTGTGTTTTCAATCAGTGATAACTTCTATATTATATATTACCTCCATATTTCCTGTAATATATCGCATATATTAATATATATAGCATATAAAAATATATACAGCATCTATAAATATATAGAGCACATATATATAACATACCTAAAAATATACAGCGTATCTATATATAACATATATAAGTATATATAACATATAAAAGGATATATAGCATATATAAATATATATAACATGTGATATATAGCACATACATAATAGATACTATTTTTATACTATATAATTATGATACAAGTAATTCCTATATTGTACGTTGCTATACTAATTATACACTATAATAATTAACATACCCTTAACATTAGCATAATTACTATTTTGTTATTAATAATACACTGTAATTGATACAAGCTACATACATGATATATCTTTTTATATCGCATATAATATATAATATATGCATATTTTGTATAGGATATAATACATATTATATACATATGTTTACATAAATATTAAATACATATTATAGACACATTAGAATGTTGTATATTCTAACAGGATAGTAATTAATAATGCGATAATAATAATAATGCGATAACACTTAACAATAACGCGACGATAATGAATATTAATTATTTATTTACCTGTTTATTTGTTTGTTTGTCATACAAACAGAGATGCTTTATTTCCCCTCCCTCCCGCCGGGCGCGGCACTACTTGGCGTGGCGGAGGGATCGGCGGCGCGGGGGCCGCGCAGGGATCGGTGCGCGCTGCGGTCGCTGTCAGTCAGCGCGGCGGCGCCGGGACGCGCCGGGCGCAGCGAGCGCAGCGGAGCGGCCACCCCGGGCACGGCTCTCCGCGCCCTCCCCGCGCCCGCAGCCCCGGCGAGCNGTGGAGCGGCCCCGGGCGCGAGCGGTGGAGCGGTGGCCCCGCCGTGGCCGCTCGGTAGCCGCCGCTGGCCGCCCGGGTCGCCACCGCCCGTGTTCGGGAGCGGCAGGGGGGGNCTCCGAGAGCATCTCTGTGCCGTGCGTCCCTCCTCCGGGCTGCATCCCTGTGCCGGCCATCCTTCCTCCGAGAGCATCCCTGTGCCGGTCATCCCTCCTCCGAGAGCATCCCTGTGCCGTGCATCCCTCCTCCGAGAGCATCTCTGTGCCGTGCGTCCCTCCTCCGAGAGCATCTCTGTGCCGTGCGTCCCTCCTCCGGGCTGCATCCCTGTGCCGGCCGTCCTTCCTCCGAGAGCATCCCTGTGCCGGTCATCCCTCCTCCGAGAGCATCCCTGTGCCGGTCATCCTTCCATCCATCCGTCCGTCCGTCCGTCCCTCCTCCCCGGCGCTGTCCGTGCCGGCGCTCCCCGGGGAGCGCTCCCCGGAGCCGCGCTGGGCTCCGCCAGTGTTCGCTCCCTGTCCTGTCCTGTCCTGTGCTCCTCAGCCCCTTGTTCCCCCGTCCCTCGAGAGCATCCCGGCCCGAAGCACGGCCCGGGCTGGCTGTGCCATCGCCACGTCGCCGTTGTCACCGCGGTTGGCTGGCAGCCCCTCTCGGCTCCGGATTTCGTGTCGGGTTCCCGGTGCCGTGTCCGGGTCCCCGCGGTCCCTGGAGCTGTCGGTGTGTCCTTGCCGTGTTCCATCCCTGCCCAGCCTCTCCTCTCGCTCCATACCCACCACCCCTCCCCACGCCGAGGATTTTTATCTCCTTAAGCAATTACCGCTGCCGGGGCTCTCTGCTCTCGTGGTGACAATCGCTGTCGCGGTGGACCAGTGCCACCAGTGTCCCCAGGGCTGCTGCCAAATCCGAGCCACCTGTTTAACATCAGCGCAGCACCCACCCCGAACCGTACCCGGCTCTCCCGCGGCAAAGCGCTGCCGTTTAGCCTATTTTTAATTAAAAACAGTAAAGCGGTGCGTAGGAGAGGGTCTGCGTTGTAACGGAGGGGTTGCGCTCCCGTTGCCAGCAGCCCTTCCCCGTCTCCAGCTCTGCATCTGGCCCGGCCACACCCTCCCATCCCCGTCTCCGCACATTCCTGCTCCCAGCCGTGCCGAGATGCCAGACTGCTCCCTGCGATTGCACAGCCATCGCCTCCCTGACACGTTCACACAGCGTTTCTCAGCTGGGGGAGGGCACAAGAAAGCGGGTTGGTTTGGTTTTTTTTGTTGTCTTTTTTTTTTTTTTT
>VZTF01006488.1:2228-14807 GCA_013397755.1 Cnemophilus loriae
CAGCTGTGGGAAGGCTGCAAGGTGTGGGAAGGACTTTCACAGGGGTCAGATGCTGTAACCCAGGCGGCTGATTCACTGTGATGCTGAAGCCATGAGAGAACTGTTTTCTTGTGGAGAATCTCCATGGTATGGCTAAGAGAGACTCCGCTCTCTAAGTGAAATGAAGAAAGGTTAACACCAAGGGGAACATATTAAGATCAAAACTGCAGTGTTATCAACAGTGCCAGGAAACTGTTTTATCTTTGCAGTGCTCCATTGACTTCAGAGGGAACTTCGTGTGGGAATAAGCTTGCCAACACAAACCATAATGAAGAGTATTATTTTACCTTCTTTTCCCACAAAATATGTAATAACTGTGGAAAATTGAACTATCCTAATTTAAATCAACTATTTTTTTTCTAATGCTGGATTTCAATTTAATCTAGATAATTTGGTTTCTTCATTCGATTTTTAATTTTGTTTCAAGGCTTTTTATTTTTTTTCAGAAATAAAATAAAATAACAGAGCACTGCCTCTTTAGATAGAAAGCTTAAAACAATTAGCAGACAGCACAAAGACCAACATTACAGAAGAATGTCTAAAATACCAACCTTCTGCGCAGGGCACAACTATCAAAGCTCTGTCAATAAAAACCGTGTTAGTTAGATGCTGGGCCACACCAACACTTGATGCTTCACGAAACTTAATATAACATACTTTGGAGGAAAAAGTAAGAGGTGCGTTGCTGCAAGATAAAAGGAAAAAAAACCCAACAATTAGCCATATTAAATAAATGTATGCATATATTTTCAACTATTATTTCTTAATAATAAAAAAAAGTTTTAGATTTCCTGGAAAAGTTACCCAAAAGACAAGTATAGAAATTTACTAATTTGCCTACTTAAAAATTTACTAACTTTTACAACATTTACAAATTTACTAATTTGCCTTGTCACTTAAAAACTCATAGTATAGCCCCTCCTTCTTTTTAATGGAAACTTACAGAAGCCAAAAGTCCAAATTAACAAGGCTGATTTTCTTTACAAATCTTGCTAAACAAAATTACATTGCTATTGTAAATAGCATATTTACAGAACACATTTGTCGAGTAAATAATTTATAGTTTATCTTTTGTCCTCCAAATAAACCTTGTTTAAAAACATCAAAATGTCCAACGGAGGGCCAAGAGGATGGTGAAGGGCCTTGAGGGGAAGCCGTATAAGGAGCAGCTGAAGTCACTTGGTCTGTTCAGCCTGAAGGAAACTGAGGGGAGATCTCATCACAGTCTACAACTTTGTTGTGAGGGAAAGAGGAGGGGCAAACACTGCTCTCCTCTGTGGTGACCAGTGACAGGACCTGAGGGAATGGCCTGAAGTTGTGCCAGGGGAGGCTTAGGTTGTATATTAGGAAAAAGTTCTTCACCCAGAGGGTGGTTGGGCACTGGAACAGGCTCCCCAGGGAAGTGGTCACAGCCCCAAGTCTGACAGAGTTCAAGAAGCATTTGAACAATACTCTCAGGTACATGGTGTGGTTCTTGGGGATGGTGCTGTGCAGGGCCGGGAGTTGGACTTTGATGATCCTTGTGGGTCCCTTCCAACTCAGGGTATTCTGTAATTCTATGATAATAAGCCCAGTCATTTTTAGTGGATCTTTTGGATATTAGCCCATATTAACTGATACTCTTTCTTAGGCCTTCACAAAAGAAGTTTTGTTAAATCATATTAAGATAAAAATACATTCTTGAGAATTCTTACAATTGTTACGCCTTAGTTCACTAATGTAACAAAAATCCTTTTTATCATCTATCTTAGTTTGGCATAGTGTGGTACAGGATAACACTGGAGGAGGTAGGAAGAATTCACTATTAGACTAGAATAAAGAAGGAAATGAAAAATACATTATGTTGGGTAACTTGCTTTTCCATTAGAAAGTACACCAACAGATAGAACAGAAAGCACAATATGGAGACTTTGTAATCTTGATCAAAAACAGTTTGCTCTAAAAATGTATTCCCTAGTCAAGATTTATACTCTTTACACAATTAGTTTATTTCTTCATATGAAGTAAGTACAGGTGAAACCTTCAAAGACAGAATAGAAAAGGATATTGCTGAAACATCAGCAAGTTCGATTTAAAAAAAACATCTATCTTCTAGAAAAGTAGTAAATCATGGAAAATACACTGCCTGAACTGTTTAATCTTGACCTTCTCAACTATAACACTTGTCAACTTTCAGAAGTACCAGAAGGAGTTCAAATTTAGTCCAATCCATCTTGCAGTCCCTCAAATTCCAAGCAGGTACTCTCAAAGTTGTTGTATGGAATTAATTAGGCTTTAGTATTTAAATAAAAACTCACAAGTTTTAGGCACATTATTTCATCATATTAATTGCATAAATGAACCCAGAACTTAGTCTGAGGCAGGCAGATTGATATGTTTCTGGTTACCAGAAAGTTAACATCTAGATAAAATATCTAGAGAGCTGGTCAACTTCAGAATGGCAATCAGAAACATTTATGATGGAAAATTCTGTGAAAATAAGACATTGAGGAAGAAAAATAAACAGGGAGGGGGAGAAACATAAATATGAAAGTCAACCTTATGCAATTTATAAAAACATTGCAAGATTACTACATTTCTTCTGTCCATTAGTCTGTCTGTAGTGGACAATGTTTTCCCAGTTTCAAGCTTTCATATTCAGGAAGGAAATAAATGTATAAAAATGGCTTTTGAGCCATCTGTAAGGTCTTGATTCAGGACACTTTCCATCAGAGCTGACAAAGAGCTATGACTATCTCAGTACTCAGCAGAAATGTTTGCATGCAACTTGTAATATTACATATTCTGAAGAGCCAGACTTTGCTCATTGCGAAGATTTATTTTTTTTTTAATGGCCACAGGGGTTTTTGTTTGTTTTGGGTTGGGGGGGACCGAGGCCTGTGTGGGTAGGTTTGAGGGGGAGAGTCTTTTGGTCTTTTTCTTGTTGTTTGGGGTTTGTTATTAAATACATATGCCAGTGTTACAACCCAAATGGTTGAAGCCGCCGTTGAAGATTCTCTGGTTCAAACTTCTAACATCTCTTAGCTTTTTTCTTTATTGTTTTCATGGGGAAAGGAATGAGAGGCTTGTCTTTACAAACAAACTGTGGGTCTCCTGGTAGATAAAACTAGTAGTGAGAGATAAAAGAAACAATGGGAAGGATTCCACTGATTGATGAATGGAATGAGAGAGATTTGTCTTTACAAACAAACTGTAGGTCTGCTGATAAATAAAATTGGGTACTGACAGATGAAAGAAACAATGAGAAGAACCATAAATTCCATAGGAATTCCACTGATTGANTATACATTAGAAGGGGGACTTAGGTATTAGGCGTTTCGAGAAGTCTGTACCTCTCAAGTACCTCAGCCAATGGGGAAAGAGAGAAAGGACATGTGGCCAGGAAATTAGGATAAAAAGGAGGCTGCGTCCTCCCAAAAATTTGAGAGACCCCAGGGGAATGCCCCATGACCTCTCCCTTTATTCGAATAAAGTTACAGGACTCCTCTGTCTCCTTTTTGGACATAAACCTCTGGTGTTTGTGAATTAATTTTCCTGACATCGGTAACTCAAAAACATAATTCTGTTCCAGGCAGTTCCAGGCTCCATAAACAAACCTTATAAATTCCAACAACTACAGAGCCAGTTATGACAAGTGTCGTTTCTATATTTCCCTCTCTGTATTTCCTAGATTTCAATCACAAAAGCTATCTGAGAAGCAGGTTAAAAAATATTAACATAAGAATACTACTGCAACAAGGCTCTAAAAAAAAGCTTTGCTACAAAGTGTTTTCTGAAAGTTAAGCTAATCATGAGATTCACTGGAGAAGTGATGAAAAGGAGAAATTCTCTAATAAGGAGACCACCTCTGCTGAAAACACATCAATGCTGCATCTACATCGAGGGAGACAATTAAGATACAAAAGTTCTAAAATTCTAAAAAGTTTCACAGTGACTGAGTCCTCTTCTTTTACAAAGTGGGCCTACTAAAGTTCCCCAGTAGGCTTCGTAAGAAGTCTTTCTTAAAGCAGAAAAGTCCTATTCTGTTTTAATCCCTTTTTTAATTTTTTTTTTTTTTTGCCAATCCTTTTCAAGGCTGAATTGAGGTAGAGTCATAGTCTTCTTCCTATGGTTACAAAGCACCGATGAAAAAAAGCAAGTCCTACATCTCTGATTTAAGGTTACTATAATCCAGTTTTTTTAGAAATGCAAGAAAACTCGAAAAGGAAATAAAGATATGAATAGTATTCAGATGTTTCTACCATTTTTGTTTTCCTTTGTAGGTAGACAGTAACATCCATCCCCCAATAGAACAAAAACCAACCAAAAACTTAAGAATGACCTATTCAGAAATCTACAGTGAAAAATCAAATAAAAGGCTACAAAACATCCCTCTCAGGGTCCAAATTTTCTCAGGGTGGGGATAGTGGAGAAGACAACAGAAATGAATAACCTGTTAAAATAAGATGTTCTGGAATAATTGTGCAGATCACATTTAAATAATGCTCTGTGAATTTTATCTCAGAGGCCTTATCTATACTGCAGCCACTGCAGGATATAACAATATCTAAGAAACACTTGTGTGTATTAGCTTCCAAGACAACTCCAGAACACCCGGAAGCAAACAGTAGGGGCTTTCAACACCTGATGCAGACATTTTGTGCCTCCCTGCTTTCAAACAATTCATTCTGCAAAAGTTCAATTTCTATAAAGCTTTTCAATATTTAACTAATCAAAAATCCTCTTACAGCTACGTTTGAAGGCTTATCACTACAAATATAATTTTAAAGGCTTCTCTGAAACACAGATTTCAACTGGGTGACAAACCTAACACAAAAGCATGGTTTTGCAAATGGCAAACTGAGGAGCACTTGTTAAACAATGACAGCAATTCTCCATTCTCAACATGAGAATTTAGATCTCTACCTAAATCAGGACCATACACAGATATTCAGAATGTCAGGAGTTTTTCCTCAGACTTTGATGACAAAATATCACTGAATATGACAGAAGCCCCACTAAAGCCATCCTCTTCTACACACAAGTGGCAAATCCACACCAAGGCCCTGATGTAGTAACAACTCTTAGGACATAAATTCTCTTACTGAGGCTGTGACTGTAATATTATCTTCTGTTCTTGTTAACTGCTTCACCCTATCTAACAATAATTTTCCAAGTCATTTTCATATACATCTTTAACTTTTCTTTATGATATTTAAGTCTTTAGCTTCAGAAAAAAAAACAGATCTCATTTGGTAAAATTAGAAACCTGCAATTCAGTCCCCCTATTTTCCTCAAGATATAAGCAAAAGGGAAAAATATTATATATACAAGTAAATTTAAAAAGCCAACAACATAGAAATCCTATTTTCTGAAAGGATTTTACAAGCATCCATTACTTTCATTTCTGAGCAGTTAGGAAAAGAAAAAAAAAACCCACAAATTCTCTGAACATACTTCTTCTCGAGGCTAAAGCTCTGTTTATGGGACAGGGAAGAAGAGATGACCAAAATGCTTGGCAATAGTAATGAAATGGAATAAAAGGGGTCTTTGAGCACTGAAAGCTACTTACAGCAGTCTATAAGAGACAGATCTTACAAGGAAATGGTTAAAAATCTCATGAAGTCAAAGTTTCTTGGGCAAGTTTTTGATACCAATTTTAAACCAATACAGCAGACAATTACAACATGATAAGATATAAACTCAGCTAGTCTCTTTAAGATTTGATAATCAAATACAAATTACTTAAGAGTAAAATGAGTGGATTAAAAAAACCTCAACCCTCTTCCCACCTCCACATAACTTGTTTACTGATGTTATTCATCAAATAGGTGCTTTCAATTTTTAGATTAAAGTTTCAATGGAAAGTCTTCCAGAGAGCAGAACAGTATATAGTTGTACAGTCAAGTCAAATTTAATTTTTCCTTGTAAGAAAATAGGTAAATACAAACAGACACCAGTAACAAGCGTTATGGCCTACTGAAATATGATACACATTAATAGCTTTTCAATAAAAAGAAATATTGTTTTCAGCGTCAATGAAGTCTCACTGACAAGTAACTAAAATCAGAATGATGACCATATGGAAACTTCTTCAGTACCAAGGGTTTCCTATGCCCTCAATGCTGAATCTGAAAGCAGACTATTCACAGTTCACACAGGCCTCTTAAGAAAATAACAATAATAATAAAATAGCATTTACTGCCATCTGCATAAAGTGTGAAAAACTCTAATACACTGAGAGAGACATTTCCTCACAGAGAACTAGGCTTTCAGGAAAATGACAGATATGAAATCCATCCTTCTTAATGGGATGTCTGATTAGCAGTGACCAAAAAAACTGAAGGGCTTTGATGAATGAAGATAAAACATAAAGTGACAAACTACCAAAGAGCATAGTGTGATTTAGCTCAACATTCATAAAAGTCATCCCAATCAATTCAGTATACAAAATAAAAGACCTTGTCAGAAACTGCTACTTTAAAACCCCAGTCTTAAGATATTACTTGCTGGGAAAAGTCACTGGGTTCAGGAAGTTGACTAGAAATACTGAAGAATCATCTTAAAGAACCTCCCTTTTATTTAATGCATTAAAAACCTGAGGTGGTTTCTCTCTCTTCCTCTCCACATTGTGCATCCTTACAAGAACTTTAAGTGAACTAGTCTAACATTAATGTTTTCTATTTAAAGTGTAAGTAATTATATTCAACAATTGAGACTTCCTGTTAGTTTTTTAAAGAAAGTCTCCGTTGCACCCTATAAAACCAAGAGATATGTTAATGACAGTGATGTCTTTGATGGGTTGCTTGGCAATAGAATCGCCTTGTTGGGGTTTGGGGCTTGACATGGTTTGGGGGCCACAGACCTAGGGGGAGGTTACTAATAATGGACAAGAAGAATGCAGAATTTACAGACCAAAAGGACATTTGCCCAAGATGAGAAGAAATTAACAAAGCCAACTCATCAACTGTACTGAAAGCAGGTCCAACTGGGTAAAAGGTAATTCCGCCAGGGGGAGATCATGACCACCAAATGACCTCCAATTCAAATGAAAGAGCCCGAGAATGTGCAGTAGCTAATAATGAATTACAAAATACCTTGTGCAATCAGCCCTTTTACGAGTAACCAATAGTAGAGTAGTAAACATTGAATATGTAGTAGATAGGTGGAATATATTAGATTAACATTGTATAAATAATGATCATCTTCTCTGCTCTGTGTGCTAGCTTTGTGGATTTACCACCCAGCACCCACCTTTGCGCAAATATGAAATAAACAAATACCTCATCTCTATGTGTGAGATCATCTTACTGCACACCGGGTGACGAATCCCACTTTTAGAGACAACAACAGGAGACTGGAAAAATGTAGAAAATTCCTGAAAAGTAACTTCTCTCTCATGATGCTAGTTCATAGCACAGCCCTATATTTTGTTCTACAATCATTGAAGAGCCTATAGGTACAAGATACATCATCCTCACTCCCCAGTAAGTCATAAATCTTCTCTTTTTTTTTTTTTTATTCAAGTCAGCAGTAGGGTGCTGCACAATAAACTATAGTGGAACAGTGTTATCAAAGGAATTTCCTATAAAGTTGAAATGATGACCTGATCAAATTCACCACTTCTATAAATCTCTTGGATTGCTCTGACAGAGCAAAATATCAGAGAATTAGGAAGAAAAAGATAATCCAAAGCTAAACATGCAATACTGCATCTTCCAAGAATGGGGAAAAATATATCAAAAATAAATTAAATTACCAAGATCAATACTTCAAAATGGTCCATGTCCTTGACCAAGTTAATTCACAAATACCAGAATGAGATCTATTACCTTTCAAGTAAAAAAAAAATAAATAAATAAATAACAACACTACTGAGTATTTAATACAATAAGATTTTATGTATTAGACTTCAGCAGATTAAGGGAAAAAGTAGAAGGCTGACAAACATGACTGATTTCAAAGAGATGAAGGAAAATTTATACTTTTATTTGGAAAGATCATAATGCTGAATTAGAAAGAGTTTATATGATTTATGAAGTGTATATACACATGTACATATACATATAGATGTCTATATATTCTGTTTACTGTTGAGCATCAACAGAACTACAAGTTCATATCTATTAGAAATAAACATGCCCAGCAAAGGCAATGGGATTACAAATATTACAGTAAATCTCTTAACTTGAATGCCCTTATTTTTAATAAATAAAATTATGCATACAGAAGAGAACACAACTGCATCGTACTCTGCAAACATGCTTGACTAAGTAAAAATATTTTGTCTGTATGCTGAATATGGCAATACAGAATAAGAGAGAAAACAGGCTACAATTCTACACAATGCAACATACAACTTTGTTTCATCACATTGCTTTACCTGGCAATGTGTGCTTGCAGCCCAGAAAGCCAACTGTATCCTGGGCAGGTTGAGGGAGGTGATTCTCCCCCTCTACTCTGCTCTTGTGAGACCCCACCTGGAGTACTGCATCCAGCTCTGGGGTCCACAGCACAGGAAGGACATAGGCCTGTTGGAGAGAGTCCAGAGGAGGACCATGAAGGTGATCAGAGGGCTGGAACACCTCTCCTATGAAGACAGGCTGAGAGAGCTGGGGCTGTTCAGCCTGGAGAAAAGAAGACATCCTGGAGACCTTATAGCAACCTTTCAGTACCTAAAGGGGGCCTACAAGAAGGCTGGACTTTTTACAAGAGCATGTAGTGACAGGACAAGGGGGAATAGGTTCAAACTGAAAAAGTGTAGGTTTAGATTAGATATTAGGAAGAAATTCTTTACTGTGAGGGTGGTGAGGCACTGAAACAGGTTGCCCAGAGAAGTTGTGAATGCCCCATCTCTGGAAGTGCTCAAGGCCAGGCTGGATGGGACCCTAAGCAACCTGGCCTAGCAGAAGGTGTCCCTGCCCATGGCAGGGGGGTTGGAACTAGATGATCTTTAAGGCCCCTTCCAACCCAAACCATTCTATGATTCTGTCATCTATAAAAAAGTTAGGATAATATTCTTTTAATATTACACTATATATTATTCTTGAAACAAGAACTGTTGGCTTTATTTTTTATTTAACTATGTGGTTCCGTACAAAGACTAGCAAATGGGTTCCCAATCTCAATGAAAACTTTTACTTAACTAACACAAATATTCTGGAATGACCAGAAGCTACCATGTCACCTTTCTCTTATTCCTCAGCACAAAATAAATTTAAAAGAGCAAATTATTATTTGTTGTTCAGTAGTCAACATCCATGAGACCTTCAATTCACTAATTCAATTTACTTAATTATGTTTTCCAGCTAGAAACCAGACTGAAAAAGTGAGTTTCCCACTGTTCCCTGAAGGTAATAAAATTCATGAGTTCTAAAATATATCATAAGTTTAAACCTAAGACTGGAATGACATGAATTTTTGTCTGATTTTGTCTCTAATGTAAAAAGCAAACTTCTTTTCAATTGAATTAAAAGAAAAAATTATTTTTAAAAAAATCTAAGCCTTAAATCCTTAAATGCCTAAGAAAAAAAATAGGAGCAGAAAATAATTTTAACAAATTGCAGACATATACTGTAGCATCTTTTTGCTTGGGATACCTTATCTACCAATGCACTTGTTAATGAAACACTATTTTCTGACATTATTATAATATTATTGAAATATATTTCAGAGAGTCAATAGAAAGCATGTTCTTACTGTTTCACAAGAAAGACATTAAATACTTAATTTTTTTCCAAGGTAATAATTTGAAATTCAGGTTAAATTTCCAGAACTATTTGACAAGGAAATGCATATTTCTAAAAGTTAGGCATAAAAATTGTAAATAAAATCAAGAGTAAAATAAGTAATCACAATCCCACATCCTATTCTCCAAAAACTAAATTAATCATTAAGAACTGATGTTTACTGCATTTCCAAGTCAAACCCTGATGCGGTTCTGGATTTTAATATTTTATGTGTATATACAGACTGGCAGATTTTTATACATAGGCACAAACATTATTTGCATACAAATGTCAAGCAAATATCTATTTCTCTTAAAATCTGTTATATAACTGAGTAAAAATAAGAGCAAAAGCTATAACAAAAACATATTAAGGCAGGAGAAAATGCAAAGAATAACAAGAAGGGCTGCTACAGGTATATTAGCCAGAAAAGGAAGGTCAAAGAAGATGTACCCACCTCCCCAATAAATGACACTGGTAAACTGGTAACAACAGATGAGGAGAAAGCTGAGGTACTCAACTTCTTTGCATCAGTTTTCAATGGCAACCTCTCTTTCCACACCTCTCGAGTGGATGGACAGCAGGATGGGGACTGGGGGAGTAAAGTCCCTCCCACTGTACCTAAAGATCAGGTTCATGACCACCTGAGAAACCTGAATGTACATAAGTCTATGGGAACCAATGAGATGCATCCTAGAGTCCTGAGGGAATTGGCTGATGTAGTTGCCAAGCCACTCTCCATGATATTTGAAAAGTCCTGGCAGTCAGGGGAAGTCCCAGGTGACTGGAAAAAAGGAAACATTGTACCCATCCCTGGAAGTGTTCAAGGACAGATTGGATGCGGCCCTGAGCAACCTGGTCTACTGAAAGGTGTCCCTGCCCATGGCAGGGGGCTTGGAACTAGATGATCTTTAAGGTCCCTTCCAACCCAAGCCATTCTATGATTCTATTCTATAAGTGTATTAAGTGTATTGTGGAACAAGTCCAAAATAAAAACCTAGAAAACTGTGCAAAAAATCACCATAAATCTATTAGAGTGTTTAAAACTAGGTAAAGCTGTTTTATCTTGACATGAATGGATGCCTACTATACATACTTTATATATGTTAAATCACATTTAATTTTTCTGAACGTTCATCATCCAAACCTAGCTAAGTATAATCTAGTAACACATTTAAATAGACAAATACCATCTTCTTTTGCTAGTTTTTTTATAATGAAATTTTATTCCTGTCTTCTTTGTATTAAAATTGAAGTCTGAATGTGAATGACTCCCCCTGCCCCTTTCTGCTATTCCTATTTAATTTTCATTTATATATATATACACATAAAATTTGTTTGAAAGGGCTGGTCTGCCATTCACTTCCTAATACAACAGATGTGTTGAGAAAAAAATATTTCTTTTCCTCTTCTGTTTCATCTGCTTGGAAGAAACATTGAGGTTTGCAAAATAAAAATATTATCTCTCATTTGAGCGGATCCCTTGCATGCAGTTGACATAATGAGGACAGCTACAATTTAGAGAAACGTGTAATGTCCGTTATTAACTTTCACTTACTGCAAACGTCCTATCGGAAACATTTCTAAGCACAGGGCAGGTACCGTTCCTCTGTTAACAGCTATGCTGACTTCTGTTCGTGTGGCCCTTTCTTGCAAGAGAAAATAGCCGTTTGAACAAAAAGAGCTGGTCCCGCCGGCACGCATCGCCCGAGTGGCGCGGCCGGCCTGCCAGCTAGCCGGGGGGGNCATCTCTTCTCCCTCACAGACCCACACGTTGCTCTCCAGCATTTCCACTCCAGAATATGAGTGGTCCTCTCCCCTCCCCTCCCCTCCCCTCCCCTCGGGATGAATCCGAGCGAAGAGAAAGGTGGGGCACAGAAAATAGGTTTTCAGGAAAACGGGGGAAACGAGACCTACGCCTAGGAAGCGCTTCGGGGCAGCCTGCGAGCACGCGTCTTGTCGGGCTGTGACTCAGTGCTGATAGCCGCCACCGGGTGACCGCGGCTCTGACCGTCACCACGAGAACACAAAACTCGCCGTGTTTCTACAGGCCGCTCCAGAGATACTGCGACTGCTCCCCTCCTCCGGACCGAGGCCGCCATCTTAGGTCCAGGCATAGCCCCTTTCCCCTAACGTTCCTGCCCCATACAAAGGGGTGGGACCACGTGACAGACACACACCCACGTGTGGAAGACTGATGCCCACACTCAAGATGGCACATAGGACCTTCTGCCTCTTCCTTTTCCTCCATCCTCTCGACCCCTCTAAGCCTCTTCCTCATCCTAAGTCTCTATTGCTCTGGAGGCCGACGCAGACCCTGCTTACTCCGGTGGATAGAGGCGCAGCTCCTCGATATCTCCCAGGAAGCTGAAGAGAGTACGCATCTGCTCACTGGTCACTGCCGAGGAGAGGTTGGTGATCTGGATGACAGACGTGGGGCCCAAGGGGAAGCCTAGCGGCACCCCGATCCCTCCACTGCTCATCATGGCGGAGCCTGCACGACTGCTCCGCTCGCGACAGTGCCACACAGTCGGAGAGGCGGGCCCGACGACAGAGAGAAGCGCGTGGCGCCTGCCAGAGCGTCCTAGCATGCGGGCGCTCTAGCGGAGGACTCGACTGCTCCCTGGAGGTGTTTCTGGGCGGGCAGCTGTTCTTCCTGTGCTTGCTGGGGCTCACGGTGGAGCGGACGCCCTCGCTCCGCGCCGACGGGACTCCGAGTTCCCCTGCAAGGAGAGATGGGGGGAAAAAAAAAACCTCTCTTCCCTTCGGTTTCCGAAGGAGCTACCCAGGTCGCCGTTACCAGGGCGGGACCGCGTCCCGTCCCGTTCCGTCC